>OZ030026.1:53342297-53347297 GCA_964023405.1 Apodemus agrarius | reverse complement strand
ACACATGATGGACACGCTCGCAGACAGGGCATGCCGTGGTGGTCCACACTTAACACAGTTAGATCCTACAGCTTCTCAGACTTCAGCCCAGCGGCGCACCTCCTCCAGCCGACACCACAGGCAACCTGGCTCTGCTCCTTAGTGTGCCTGTGTTGAGGCTGCTGAGAGCCCCCGGCGCGCGCGCGCCGCCCCCTCCACTGCAGTGATCTAATTTCTCTCCTCATCGATCTTGCTGGCCTCGCCCCACCTCCACACACTACCCCGCCCGGCGCTCTTCTCTTTGTTTCCCAGCTGGGCTGTCCTGGATAGGGCGGGGTGGGTAGCGGTGGGGCGGGGACGACGACAGAGGCAGGGTGATGATGACCACCCCTTCCCTCACCGAAGGAATCCCCTTGGGGTCTGAGTCGGCGTCCCCGAGGTCTCTTGAGCCTGGGCTGGGACTGGCGGCAGGCCTGAGAGTTCTGATCCTCGGGTTCCAATAGGATCCCAAAGAACCGATGACCTTTGCTTACAGCCTAGGAAACAGGCCTGGAGCCAGCAGAAGCGGCCTGTGGTCACCTTTAGACCTCTCCAGACGCAGCCCCTCCCGCAGTGTCCTGGGCACTGGCTTCACTTCCAGGCCTCAGTTTCCCTTTAAGCCTTGGCTTTGCTCCGGGACTCAGTTTCCCCACTAACCAGTAAAGTGGGCGTTGAGGGGGGACCCTCTGAGTTTGAAGTTCTCTTGTCTTGGACCCCAGCCTGTGCACTGGCCCAGGCCCTATTTGGATCCTATTTAGAAGTCAAGTTGGGCAGGATCTTGACACTGAAAGTGTCAAGGACACGGACACTCTCATCCTGCCTCTACCACTCTAGCCCTCGGTTTCCTCGTTGAGCTACTGCTCTACCTCGGCTTCAGTTCCCTATTCAGTAAAGCAAACACGGTGGAACCGTGGCTTAAGGGGGAGTTAGGGACCGTAGAGAGCTCTACAAACCAAGCCTCAGTTTCCCAATCTAGAAGATTTAGAAGATGTCGCTGGAACGGTGGTGAAGGGTGACCTCCCTCGGGGTTAGAGGATCACTCCTTGCACCTGCGACTTCAGGCCTCAGTTTCTCCATTTAGAAGAAGAGAGGATCGGGGGCTGCTGGAGCAGAGGCAAAGAGAGACTTGGAAGTTGAAGAATTGCGCCCCGCCCCGTGTATGCGACCCCTGGCCTCAGTTTCCCTATCGGTCAGAGCCTGACTGGACAGTCCCTCGGGGAGCCCCGGCAGGCTGAGCCAGGTCGGGGGCGGCGCTGCCAAAACAGGGCCGGGGTCCCAAGAGCGTAGCCCCCCGCGGCTGCGCGCTGCGCGGAGCGGTGACATCACTCGGCGGGGAGGAGCGCACGGCTCCGGACCAGGCTCAGCCGGGGCTCCTCAGCGGCCGCGGCCATGACGCAGGGCCCGGGTGGCCGCGCGGCCCCCGAGCCCGAGGCGCCCACCACCTTCTGCGCACTGCTGCCGCGGATGCCGCAGTGGAAGTTCGCGGCGCCGGGTAGCTTCCTGGGCCGCGGTCCCGCGGCGGCGCGCGTGGCGGGGGCGGCAGAGGCGCAGCCGGAGCCCGGGGTCCCCGCGCTGGCCGCTGTGCTGGGCGCCTGCGAACCGCGCTGCGCCGCGCCCTGTCCGCTGCCCGCGCTCGGCCGCTGCCGGGGCTCGGGGACGCGGGGCGCGCGGGTGACTCCGGATGTCGCCGACGAGTGGGTGCGCAAGGGCGGCTTCATTCACAAGCCGGCGCACGGCTGGCTGCACCCCGATGCCAGGGTCCTGGGGCCCGGGGTCTCTTACATCGTTCGGGTGAGTGCGCCCAGCCTTTTTCCCGGCGCGCCGGGATCGGGGACCGCCCTCATCACCAGTTTGGTTTCTCAGACCCCAAGAGCCAAGTGAGCTCTCCCCACCACCCAGGAACCCCATCTCCAGTACGCGCGTTTCTCGGCCGCCCCCACTCGCAGGCGCTGGGGTCCGGATTCCCAGGGCGTCACGTGGGGAGGGGCGGGGTGAGGGCGCAGGTGGGGAGGGGACACACGCATGCGCAGGCTAGCGCCCCCCCCCCTTGCTGTTGGGTGGGAGAGTCCTTAAGGTGAGGACTAGGTAGCCGAGGGTTCCCTTAACCCCGACAAAGCAACTTTGCAGGGATATAGTGGGGACTCAAGCTCAGGGCTCAGGGTTCCCGATTCCACACCAGAACCGATGAAGCGAAGGGGCCTGGCTGTGTTTATTCCCTTTATTTTGGCAGCGGTGGAAGCGGGTAGGGATTGGGAGAGAGGATTGTTCTCCAGCTGCAGGCCTTCACTCTACTCCCCCGAACACTGGGATGTCAGATCTGAGTCACCACTTCCAGACCTTTATTCTTTGTTTTGTTTTTGCAACAGGGTCTCATGTAGCTCAGGCTGTCCTGGAAGTCACTATGTAGCTGAGGATAGCCTTGCATTCCTGATCCTCCTGCCTCCACTTTGCAAGAGCCTGGGTGACAGTCATGCACCCCCACACCCTGTCTATCTGACGCTGGGGATGGAGCTCAGTCCTAGTCATGTTAGGCGAGCAGGAGCTGTATCTGCTTCGCGCCAGCCCCGGCCTTGGCGAGGGATGAGGTGTGGGGGATGGTCTACCACGTGTCCTCAAGTCACAGGGGACATTTTATCTTCCCGGTTCCAAGCATCTGCCCCTGTGTGCGCAGTGTAATCAGTCACTTGAAAGTGAGCTAGCTGCCCTGTGATGCTCACCGCAGGCCCTCTAGTCTGGCGCCCTGATCGCCGCTGTTTATGAGATGACGCGTGATCTCAGAATGCCGTTGTTGGCGGTCCTGGACCGGGATGCTGAGAGAGCGATCGCTCTCGGTATCCTTGTTTTCCCCACCAGGGTCCGCCATGTTACTTCTCCCTTCCCCGGGCTCCGCGGAGTCTCCAGTATCCTTGTCTTGGGGCAGGACCTTATTCGGAAGTGAATTTAGTGGGGCACACCTGTGGTCCCAGCATTCAGGAGGCTGGAGCAGGAGGAACGCCAATAGTTTAGGCCAGCCTGGGCTAACATAGCCAGACCCATCTCAAAAGATAAAGAAGGAAGGCATGGTGGTGCACTTGGACAGCCACGGATGGAGGATCTGTGTGAGTTCGAGGCCAACCTGGTCTACACAGCAAGATCCAGATCCGTCTATAAACAATCAAACACACAAAAAGAAAGACAGAAACAAACAAATAAAAAAAGGAAATATGTATAGTGACAATTTTGGAATTTTGGTTTCTTTTAAAAAAAAAAAATACAGCCAGGCGGTGGTGGCGTACGCCTTTAATCCCAGCACTTGGGAGGCAGAGGCAGGCGGATTTCTGAGTTCGAGAAACTCAGATGAGGTGTGGGGGATGGTCTGGTCTACAGAGTGAGCTCCAGGACAGCTAGGGCTACACAGAGAAACCCTGTCTCGAAAAACCAAACCAAAAAAAATATTACAGAACTATTTTAAAAGAATGTGCTTCTGTTTTAATGCCGGCTGTCGGGATGTGGGCTGCATCGGACCGTCCGCAGCAGGTGACGATGATTTGCCTCGTGCTCTAGCAGAGGCGTGGCGTTGCCAGTTGTAGACAGTATCTGTGACTGTGCAATGTCTGGAGTTCTGGGAACTTTTCAGAGGGTACTTACGTGCTGGGCCCCGTGAGGCTGGGTTGGTTGGTGGTCATTTGTGTTGTGCTCAAAACAGACAAAAGCGAAGAAGGTAAATTCAGGGATATCCCTCTCTCTCCCCTCTCTCTCCTCTTTCTCCTCTCTCTCTCCTCTCTCTCCTCTCTCTCTCCTCTCTCTCTCTCTCTCTCCTCTCCTCTCTCTCCTCTCTCTCCTCTCTCTCTCTCTCCTCTCTCTCTCCTCTCCTCTCTCTCTCCTCTCCTCTCTCTCCTCTCTCTCCTCTCTCTCTCCTCTCTCTCTCTCTCCTCTCTCTCTCCTCTCCTCTCTCCTCTCTCTCTCTCTCTCCTCTCCTCTCTCTCCTCTCTCTCCTCTCCTCTCTCTCCTCTCTCTCTCTCTCTCTCTCTCTCTCTCTCTCTCTCCTCTCTCTTCTCTCTCTCCTCTCTCTCTCCTCTCTCTCCTCTTTCTCCTCTCTCTCCTCTCTCTCTCTCCCCCTCTCTCTCCTTTCTCTCTCTCTCTCTCTTTTCTCTTCCATCTTGTTATAGAGGATGAAATGGGGTGGGGTGGGGATAAGGGGTGGGAGAAAGAAGAACCCACAAAGCAGCAAAGAACGTCTACAAGTAGGTTTGTTATAGGTGTGACGGATTCAGACGAGGTTGTGCTGGAGCAGGGTGGGTCCTCTTGCAATGACTCAGACATAAAAGCCAAAAAGGAGCCAGGAATGGTGGCACACACCTGTCCTCCCAGTACTGGGAAGGTGGAGGCAGGGGGATTAGGACTTCAAGGTTATTCTTGGCTAGGGGTGAGTTTGAGGCTAGCCTGGGCTACGTGAGACCTTGTCACAAGATGAAACAGAACAGCTAAGAGTAGGGGCAGAGGCTGGAACAAAAGACACGTTACAAACCAAGGGCCACTTGGAGAGCCCCCAGATGCTGGAAGGTGGGGACCCCCATGGGGCCTCAGAGGGAGAGTGCTGTCTGCTCCCCTGCAGGAGGGAGTGATAAGGAAGTCCTGTTGTGTTCTGTCCGTCCTGTCCGTGGTACTTTGTTGCAGTAGTCCTGATAACTGAGAACCCTCTGGCACTGCTGCCTTGACACGGAATCCTCTGGGTGGTTGCCTGGGTCGTGACTGTGCAGCGTCTGCCCGAGCATGCAGGGTCTGGGTGTCCTCTGTCGACGACACGCTCACATTCTGGGTCTGGCTTATGTCCTCTTTCTCCCGAGTGTCCTTTTGGATTGGTATTTCTGGGTTCTGGTGTCACCCTGTGTGAGAGTACCCCCCCCCCATGCCACATACCCAATCCCTCCAGGTCCCTGTCCTGTCTGGTGGATACATGTTGAGAATCCAGAAACTACCATTGTGGGGCTCCAGATGTTGTG
>OZ030026.1:53172297-53337297 GCA_964023405.1 Apodemus agrarius | reverse complement strand
CAGGTGTGCACACCCATCCTGGCTTCCCTTCCGGTTTGGAAGTTAGGTGGTAGACACGCTAAAGGTTCCACTTTGGTCTTCCTCCTATGTTCCTCTGACTGACTTTCCACAAAGATGTTTCTTCCTTCCTTCCTTCTTTCTTTCTTTCTTTCTTTCTTTCTTTCTTTCTTCCTTCCTTCCTTCCTTCCTTCCTTTCTTTTTTCTTTTCTTTTCTTTTTTTTTTTTTTTTTTTTGAGACAGGGTTTCTCTGTGTAGTCCTGGCTGTCCTGGAACTCACTCTGTAGACCAGGCTGGCCTCGAACTCAGAAATCGACCTGCCTCTGCCTCCCAAGTGCTGGGATTAAAGGTGTTTGCCACCACTGCCCGGCTCTTTTTTTTTTTTTTTTTTTTTTTGAGGCAGGGTCTTTGTACCCCAAGTTGGCCTCAGACCCCTTTTATAGCTGAAGGTAATGTCATCTTCACTTTCTGACCCCGTCTCTTCCTCCACCCTGGTGTTCAGCAAACAGGTGTGTACCACCACACCAGATTTATGGGATACAGCCCAGGGCCTAGTGCATGCTGGGTAAGAGCTCTCCTGACTGAACTGAGTTTCTGCTCTGTGAGGTTTCTATGGTGGGCAGATGGCCGACGTTTGCATCTTTGCCAGCCAGATGGTCCCTGTCTGGATCATATGCCAACCATGTGAGTGGCAACTGGACTCTTTGAACATGCGTGCCACCGTTCAAAGTCACAGCTTGGACACTGATGCTGAGCCTTGGGGTTGGGCCTGGGTGGGGCTCAGTGTTAGGTGGGGGTGGGGAGCACGGAGGTCCTGGGGCGGTGACTGTAGTGTTGTCTGACAGACAGCTCCTGGGTGGGGCTCAGTCTGCTGATCGACCACCCTCTCCGTCTCCCCTCAGTACATGGGCTGCATCGAGGTGCTCCGTTCCATGCGCTCCCTGGATTTCAACACCCGAACGCAGGTGACAAGGTGAGGCCTCAGGTTGGGGCTGGGAGCCTGGGTCTCAGGTGGCCTCTCGAGGGTGGCATGGTGGGTCAGAGGTGACCTACCAGGCAGACAGAGGGTGGACTGGGCTCAGCCTGGGACGTCTCTCAGGTCCGTGTCTCAGCTCTGCTTCTTCTGATCGTTGTGCTTGGCTGTGATGGACACGCCCCAGACTCGGTTTCCTTTCTGCCTTCCCTGCAGTGGGCTGTGATTTCAGGAGGGGGAGAGAGGAAGGGCTTCATGTGTTCCATGAATTTAAAACCCAGGACACAAAGCCAGGCATGTTGGCTCATACCTGGAACCCCAGCATCTGGGAGCCAGAGGCAGGAGGGGAGGTTAGACATGACTAGGCTAGCCTAGGCTATAGACTGTTCCAGCAAACAAGCCAAAACAGTAGATTTATTGCCCCAACGTTTCACCCCTGCCCACTGCAATTCTTTGCTTTAACGTATCTCCGCATAGTATTTTGTAGACACCTGATCTGAAAATTGGATCTGGAACATTCCAACACCCTAAAAGAAAGCTCTGTTCTCAGGAGCACCCTCCAAACCTACCCAGCACCTACAAATCCACTTCCCGTCGCTGGGCGTTTCTTAGCACGGAGTCCCACCCTGCAGCCTTGTGTCTCTGTCTCAGCCCGTCTTTGTGTCCCTGTGATAAAGCCCTGGCAAAAGCCACTCTAGGGAGACGGGCTTATTCAGCTCATTGTGTCTCAGGAAGTCAGAAGCTCAAGGAATCTGCTCATAGTAATAAGTTTGTAATAAATAATAAATAATAAGATTATTTAAATTATTTAAAAAATATTAAAACGATCGAATTTGTAATAATGAACACAGAGAGATGAGTTAGTATAAACGTGTTTATGCACGGTTCACTTTGTCTACTCTTACACAGTCTAGGTCCCCCCCCTGCCTAGGGGACGGTGCCGCCCACAGTGGACAGCCACACAGATATCCTCTGAGGCCCACCCCTGAAGCGATTCTATATTTTGTCACATTGACAATTAACACTAACCACAACGTCTCACTGATCACTACTGTCTTTACATGCTGTGGTGTATGTCAGACCCTCGTTCCTACTCAGGGCTGAGTAACACTCCCGCGGGTGGATGGACCTTACTGTATGTCACACTCACCCATGCTGGGTCCCTTCCCATCACCCCTGTATCCTTTCTCTGCTGCCAGCCAGGTTTATAATAATAATTTGTCGCCCTGCCCTCGTGAAGCCTGGGTTGGCCTCTAACTTGCTACGCATCTCAGGCTAGCTTAGAATTCGAGATCTTCTCGCCTCTCTGCGTCATGAGCAAAGGGACAGTTGTGCTTGTCTTCCCACTGTTCCTCTCTCAGCTCTAGCCCTGCCGTTTCTAAGTAGGGTCTCATCCTCCCACAGGGAAGCCATCAATCGGCTCCATGAGGCTGTGCCGGGTGTCCGAGGCTCTTGGAAGAAGAAGGTGGGTGTGGGCTGTGGTTCCGCAGAGCTGGGATGTGTCCTGGGAGGCTGACGGGAACACCGTGGCTACCCAGAGCCCCTCTGGTCCCAGGCATCTGAGGCGGGTGGCTCACTGTACCTTCCCAGGCCCCCAACAAGGCGCTGGCCTCCATCTTGGGGAAGAGCAACCTGCGCTTCGCCGGCATGAGCATCTCGGTCAACATCTCCGTGGACGGCCTTAATTTGTCTGTTCCCGCCACCCGCCAGGTGGGAGCCGCTGCCCCCCACCCTGCACGCCACCCTGCGGCAGCTCTGGTACCCTCACCCACAACCCAGCTGCTCAGCCCACAACCCTGCTATCTACCCTGCCCACATCCTGATCTTGGCTCCACCCACAGCCACACCCTCGGCTCCACCCACAGCCCCACAATCCTATAAGCCCAAAGCCTAGCAATAGCTTTTTCGGTCCTATATTTCAAGACAGGGTTTCGCTGTATAGCCCTGGGCTGTCCCGAATCTCACTCTTTAGACCAGGCTGGTCTTGAACTCAAGAGATCCACCTGCTTCTGCCTCCCGAGTGCTGGGATTAAAGGCGCGCACCAGCACCATCCCGTTTTATACTTATGTCCCTACATGTAGGTCCTTCCACAGCCCCGCCCTCAACATTGTCACCAGGACCCACCCTCAGCCCCAGCCAACCTCAAAGCCCTCAGCCACACCCTCTCAGCGGGCCTCGCCTATAATCTGCAAACCCTTTACAATGTCCAGAAATATGTGATGTTCGCTGAGGTAGAGCCAGGGCACGGGAGTCGTGGTGGGTACAAAGTCCCCAGTACCCGGATCGGAGTGGTCTGCTTGCCTTTATGCAGATGGATCCGTCCTCAGTGGTCCAGAGGTTTCCCTGCGTTGGAGTGGGTTGCAGTGTGGTACTGTTCTCTGCACAGAGCATTCTCGTCAGAAGGACCTGGAAGTGGATTTGGGAATGAGAGGGATGCTGGGCTGGCCTCGAGGAGAGGCATCTCCTATGGGAAAGGGCGGTGTGAACCCGGAAGTGGATTCTGGGGTCTGTCCGTAGAGTAGAGACAATGGCGTTGCAGTCTCTGCCAGGCACTGTGTGGGCAGTGCCAGGGCCAGCTGAGCTGTTGTCCTGGTGAGAGGGGGCCGTGGCCAGGTCTCATGGGGGGAAGGGATTGTAGTAAGAGCTGAGCTGAGAGGCAGTGTGGGCAAAGGGGCTCACTGTGGGGGACACACAGCTAAGATGGCTGCAGGAAGACTTCGACCCCAACAATAGCCAGGACCCCGATTCTATCCATGAAGCCCGAAGTCCGAAGCCCAGCTTTTAATTTTGGGTGCCATAACTCCAGCCTCCAGCTCAACCCTACTTCTTCGGAGGCAAAGTCTCACCGTGTAGCCCTGCCTGGCCTGTGACTTACAGAGAAACCGGCTTGCCTCTGGGGAGATTAAAGGCATGGGCCACCGTGCTTGGGTTTAACCTGGCTTCTAATGCTAACCCCAAGTGCAAACAACCCCACCCTAACCTGGGTCAGGCCTGGCTGTCTCTCACCCGGGCACAAATTCTCACTTTGCCCCGGTTGATCTGGGATTCAAGGAAGTGTGAGCTGGAGCTGTCTCAGCTACAGACGGTGGCCCCAAACATAGTCCTACAGCGAGGGGTCCTTCACGCCACGTGTCTGATGCTCCTGGCAGTGCTGGGATAGACAGGCACACACTGTGGGGCAGGCGGCGTCTCACATCAGACATGAGACGGGACTGGTGCCAAAGAAACATGCAGGTGGCTGGGGTTCAGTTGGTAGCGTTGGGTGTGGTGCCCTGGGCATGGGGGGGGGTCAAGCAGCTCATCTGGACGTGCGTCTCTCCCTGTACCAGCCGGCTAGTGAGTCAGGGGTCTGCAGGGTCTGCAGGCTCTGGGGTGGGCTGGGAGTCCACACTTGGGAGCCGTTCCCAAACCTGCTGCTGATAGTGGAGAAGAGAGACCACTCTTGACGCCAGCCTAGGGACGGATAGGGTGAACAAGGGCAGCAGGGAGAGGCCCAGAGCCTGGAGCCGAGGCCTCAGGCTGGTGCCCAAGCTTCCCAGCCTGCGGGAGGGGCGTGGCTGTCCCTTTCCCCCGCCCTCCCAGGGTCCCGCTGAAGCCTCGACTGGGAAGATGTTCACTAAGAGCACAGGGTCAGCTTCCTGACACTAGAGCCTTGCTATTGTGAATCTTCGGAACCTCTCTTCTCCCCACTCCTCCTTCCTCCCCGCACCTTCTCCCTCCTCCCTATCCCACCCTCCTCCTCACTCCTCCATTCTCCCCATACCTCACTCCTCTCCTCGTTCTCCACTCTTTACAACCCGTCCTCTCTCCTCTCCACTCCTCCCCTCTTCCTCCTCACACCTTCTCCTTCCTCTCTACATCTCTTCCCTCCTCCCCACTCTTCCCTCCTGTCCATTCCTCCCTCCTCCCCACACCTCCTCTTCCCACTCCTCCCTCCTCCCCATACCTTCCCTCTCCTCCCCACTCTACTCTCCTCCCTTCTACCCACACCTCCTCTCCTTCCCCTCTCCTCCACTCTTCACCACACTTCCTTCCTCCTCCCCACACCTCCTCCCTCCTCCCCACACTTCCCGCCTCCCTACTCTTTCTCCCTCCTCCCCACACTTCCTCCCTCCTCCCCACTCTTCCTCCCTCCTCCCCACAACTCCTCTCTCTTCCCTACACCTCCCTCTTCCCTACACCTCCTCCCTCCTCCCCACTCTTCTCTCTTCCCTCCAGGAGGGAGCTTTTCAGTTCTGAGGAAACCAAACCCTTGTACAACTTTAGGAACCTGAGTGGCACAGGCAGATGGGGCGGGGCCATGTAAATAAATGCAAATGAACACATGGCTGGTCTGCACTGGGAGAGCTGAGCCTGGGATAGGCCGTTTGGAGCGCTTGCATATATGTGCGTAAGGGTGTTTCCATGGCTACATTTAGGCGGGTACACAATAACGGGACCCCAAGACCTGGCCTTCCTGTCCTCTCCTTAGGCCCCACCTAGTCCTCCCGGGGGCTTGAGATGCAGGTGGGACTCTCAGGCCTTAGATATGTTAGATTGACAGCAGTCAGAGAGAAGGACACACCCCCCTCCCCACGTCCATCTCTCCTGTGGGCGTGGCTCGCCCGCCAGGGCTGCCAGAGACTGAATGTGAGCACACCTGCCTCCTGTCCTCACAGATCATCGCCAACCATCATATGCAGTCTATTTCCTTCGCTTCGGGCGGCGACACGGTAAGATGGGGGTGGACCTCAGTGCCCCAGGTCCCCGCAGCCTTCCCAGGCCCCACCTGCTGGGTCCTCTGCCCCTCGGGGGGGGGGGCTAAACCACGTGAGCTTCTCCTACCCGTCTCTCTAGGACATGACTGATTACGTGGCCTATGTGGCCAAGGACCCCATCAACCAGAGAGGTAAGCCGCATTGTGGAGGGAGCTCAGGGTCCCGGGCCCGGAGCCGGGCTGTGCGGGAGGGTCCCCGGCACACTGACACTGTGACCTCCGCAGCCTGCCACATCTTAGAATGCTGTGAGGGCCTCGCCCAGAGCGTCATCAGCACCGTAGGGCAAGCCTTCGAGTTGCGCTTCAAGCAATACCTGCACAGTCCACCCAAGGCTGTAGTGCCCCCCGAAAGGTAAAGAGACCCCAGGTTTCCTGGGCCAGGCTGCTAGCCGGATCCTCCAAAGACAGGCTGGCTCTGCCTTCTGTCCCCGAGTCCCTGCGTACCTCCATTTTCATTTATCTCACCCAGACCAAGGGCTGGCGGGTGGCAGCCCCCTTGTGCATTCGAGAGATGAGCCTCCTCTGATGGCAGCCGCGAGTGGGACGCCTTGCACTGGGGTGCTGCCTGCCGCTTTCGGTCACTGGGCTAGTGCACACGGCTGTTGGTGCCTGTGCCAGTATTCTGGACAGGGCACCACCTCCTGCCCTGTAGATCATGGTTGCTGTCATCAGTGTCACCTGGGGAAGGCCTGGCTGATGGGGGGCAGTGGGGGTTGGGAAGGGAGGGCCCAGTGCTCTCACACAGATGCCTCGTTCCATGCCCCTCCCCCCCCAGGCTGACGGGGCTGGAGGAGTCGGCCTGGGGCGACGACGAGGCTGGTGCGGACCACAATTACTACAACAGCATTCCAGGAAAGGAGCCGCCCCTGGGTGGGCTGGTGGATTCCAGACTGGCTGTCACACAGCCCTGTGCGCTGGCGACGCTCGGAGGCCTTGGACAGGTCAGCTCCTGTGGGGCCAGAAGGGACATGGAGCTGTCATTGGGGTGGGTGGGAAAGTGGCCTGGGACATTTCAGGGTCATCACGGCTCTCTTGCAGGGAATGTCCCCATCATGGAGAGATGCTCGTGGCTTGCCTTGGGACATGGGCCCCTCTGGAGCAGGTAGGATGTTGTAACCTCACAGAGTCTGCCCCCCTCCCCACCCATGTGCCTCTCTGCATGTGACTGTGCTCTGCAGGCTGTGTGTTCACGGGTCTCCCCAACCCTTGCCCTCTTCATCGCCTCCCGTGAGGAGGTCACTGCAGTTGGGGATATATTGAACTTCTCATATTCCTGAACCCCAGGAAGCACTGCCCTCCTAAGAGACTGCTGCCCTGTACCCTGACTAGTGGCTAATTACTTTGGAGCGTTCCAGAATTCTCTGTGCACACGCGAGCACTTCCGGGTGTGTCCACATGGGGGCGCACACACAGGTGACACACTTGACTTCGTCCACGGGACAGTTCTTTCTGGAGTCTTCCCACACCTGCATACTGCAGACCTCTGGTCGTTCATGTCTGGATAGTGCTCCTCCTCACAAGAGAGTGTGACTTCTCTCTCCCGGATGGTTGGGGCCTCAGTAAACCTCACAGGGATCCTCGGTGCCTTACTAGCCTTCCCTCCAGGGCTGTGGCTTTGGCTGGGCCCTCCCTCAGCGCGCACAGGTCAGTGTTTATACAGGTCTCAGGCTCTCTCACTCTCAGTCAGATTTTTTTTAAAGATTTATTTATTATTATATGTATAAGTACACTGGAGCTGTCTTCGGACACACTAGAAGAGGGTGTCAGATCTCATTACAGATGGTTGTGAGCCACCATGTGGTTGCTGGGATTTGAACTCAAGACCTTCGGGAGAGCAGTCAGTGACCTTAACCGCTGAGCCATCTCACCAGCCCCAGATTTTTTTTTTTTTTTTTTTTTTTTGAGATAGGATCTCATGTAGCCCAGGCTGGCCTTGGATTCATTATGTAGTGCTGAGGATGACCCTGACCCCTCGATGCTCCTGCCTCTCTCTCCCCCTGGGTTTTGGGATGAGAGGTGAGCATACCACACATGAACAGTTGCTTCCCCCCCAAAACAAACACAAACAAAACAAAAACCCCTTTGAGGTAGGTCTGACTGCGACCCAGCAGGCCTTGAGTGTGCCACAGTCTGCCTTCAGCTGCCGTCGGGGTTTTATGATTACGTTCCTGCTCTCCCAGTTTTACAGAGGCTGCGTGACACATCTGGATTCTTGGAGGGCAGAGGAGTGTTATAGAAAGGCGAGAGGGTGGCAAGGCAGGGCTCACGGGCACAGGAGGGCTTGGTCTAGGCTAGTGTCCTTTTTTCTTTTTTGTTTTTGATTTGGTTTGTTTTTGAGACAGGGTTTCTCTGTATAGCCCTGGCTGTCCTGGAACTCGCTCTATAGGCTGGCTTCGAACTCTGAAATCTGCCTACCTCTGCCTCCCAAGTGCTGGGATTACAGGCGTGCGCCACCACCGCCTGGCTCAGCTAGTGTCTTCTAATCCTCACTTTCTGCCCTGGATTCTGAGGAGCGCCAGGAGCACCTGTGGGCTCTGAACGACCCGTGCAGCCGAGCTCAGATGGGAGGGATGAAAGTCAGGTCGTTTATTTGGTCGGCATGACCCCTGCGGACCCCCACCCCCCAGCGAGGGTGAGGCTTGAGGGGACAGGATTTCTGGCTCCCCCTGGGTGGGTGGGTGGGTGGGTGAGGATGTGGTCTAGGGCCTGGGTAGGCAGGGTGTGAACAGCCGTCAGGACGCTGAGAGCAACTCAGAGTACGAGGACAAAAAGGCAGCGTGAAGATGTGACTTTGCTTGCTGTCGCTGAGGGAAAATCTGAGCAAGCTGGTCTGTGTCCAGAGTCCCAGCACTGGGGGAGGCAGACTGGAGGATCTCTTGGGCTCATTGGCCAAGCATTCACACTTAATCAGAGTTTGGGGTTCAGCGACACACACACACACACACACACACACACACACACACGCGCGCGCGCGCACAATGAGGAGTGAGGAGGAGGCCTCTGATTTTAAAGTAGGAGTCACAGTGGTAACAGCCCAGCAGCCACGACTGTTACTATTTAAACAGAGAGTCGGTGTGAGCATCTGGCTCTTTGGAGTCTGGAGCCCCCCCCCACTCCCCCTTGCCAGAGAGCCGCCCTCTTGTGGCATTTCTGGGCTCTGGCTCAAACTTGCATCAGTGGCCAGTCTCCGTCCCCTGCTGGAGCACTGTGTGGCTTTTGACTTCTGCAGGAAGCTTCGGTTTGGCCCGTCCACTCCTGCCTCCCCCTCTGTGTCTTGTTTGACTCATTGTCCTTCCCCCCCCACCCCCGTCCCTCCCCGCCAAGTCCTCTGGGTCTCCGCCTGACCCACCACCATCTGTCCTCTCTAGCTCTGCCTGGGGACGGCTACGTGCAGGCAGATGCCCGAGGGCCACACGACTATGAGGAGCACCTGTATGTCAACACGCAGGGCCTGGACACCGTGGAACTCGAGCACGCCTCTGAGGCACCGCCACAGCCTGAGGACAGCCCCAAGAAGGACCTGTTTGACATGCGTGCGTGGCCCGTCTCCGTCTGACCCGGGATTGCATGGGGGAAGGTCCTTGGGAATCCGAAAGGTTGAGGGGCTCAGCTTGAACCTCAGATAACTAGGGATGGCTTCCTGTGCCGTGCCTAAGCTAGTCTGCCGAACCCGGCCCTGCCACGGGCTCAGGGGAGAGCGCCAGTGACTCCTGTCAGCGGGGCCTGTCAGCTCCCATCTAGATGGCCAGGAGATCCCAGGTGGTTTTGACCTCACCTCAGTGTCTTATGTGGGTGTGGGAGAGCTGGTTTACCTTTTTAATCTCCGGGACCCCCAGCCTGGAGGGCAGCCCACTCGTTAGAGAGCCCCATCCTGCTGGAGGAGAAATGGTGTGTCTCCCAGACACCGGCCACCATATTCCTTCTTAGCATTACAGCTGGGGTGTGAGGTAACTCCTACTGAGTGCCCACTGTGTGCTGTGGCTCTGGTTGCGGACTGTGGGCTCCACACAGTGGGAAAGCGGGTTGGGCCGAGCTCCCCTGAGAGAGAGAGAGAGAGAGAGAGAGAGAGAGAGAGAGACAGACAGCTGGCCAGAGTGACAGCCATTTGCCCACCTTTCGCGGGGAGGTGGGTTCCCAGTTAGCCCTTGGCGTGGGAGACAGCAGGGGTTATGGTGGGGCTCCTGTGTCGGAGGAGCTGATTTCCTGTTCCTGAGGCTGGGAGAGATCACCTGACCTAGAACAGTGACAGTTCCACAGAGGTCTGGATGTGAGGCCACCTCTCCTCAGGAACAATCAGCCGAAAGCATAGATGTGATGTGCGATGAGACACGTGTGTGTATGTGTGTGTGTGTGTGTGTGTGTGTGTGTGTGTGTGTGGCCAGTACAAAGGGGGTGGGGGAATCCAGGTCAATAGTGGGGGAAGGGAGTGCTGGTGTGCCTCGGCTTCCCCTGAAAACTGCTTTGACAGTGGGCGGAGCCGGCAGACCTCGCTAAGAGCGTTAGACTGAGGTTACAGTCGTGTCCAGTACCAGGCTGGGTCTAGAAAGTCCCAGGCCCTGGCTTGCGTTGAACGCCATTCATTCCAGCTAAATGAGAGATTGAGGAAGGGAGACAGAATTTAAGGCTAGCCTTAGGATGTTTGGGAAGCCTTGTCAAAAGAAAACCAAGGACTGGGGGCGTGGTCAGGGGTGGAGCCCTGCCTAGAATATCCCAGTGAGAAGCTGGGGGTGTGGTCAGGGGTGGAGCCTTGCTTAGAATCCCCCAGTGAGGGAGTGGAGGTGTGGTCAGGGTGGAGCCCTGCCTAGAATCTCCCAGTGAGGAGCTGGGAGCGTGGTCAGGGGTGGAGCCCTGCCTGGAATCTCCCAGTGAGGAGCTGGGAGCGTGGTCAGGGGTGGAGCCCTGCCTAGAATCCCCCAGTGAGGAGCTGGGGGCGGGGCCAAGGGTGGAGCCCTGCCTAGAATCCCCCAGTGAGGAGCTAGGGGCGGGGTCAGGGGTGGAGCCCTGCCTAGAATCCCCCAGTGAGGAGCTGGGGGCGTGGTCAGGGTGGAGCCCTGCCTAGAATCCCCCAGTGAGGAGCTAGGGGCGGGGTCAGGGGTGGAACCCTGCCTAGAATTCTCCCAGTGAGGGAGTGGAGGAGTGGTCAGGGGGTGGAGCCCACCTAGAATCCCCTATCGAGGGCCTGGGGGCGTGGCTATGTAGTGGGCCTACCTAGCAAGCATGATGGCCTGGGTTCTGTCCCAGAAGTAGAAAAAAAAAAAGAAAAAATGACTCACAGGACCCTTTGAAGATGCCCTGAAGTTGCACGAGTGCTCAGTAGCAGCAGGCATCACTGCAGCCTCACTTCCTTTGGAAGACCAGTGGCCCAGCCCCCCTACCCGCAGGGCCCCCATTGCACCCACAGAGGAACAACTGAGGCAGGAGCCTTGGTACCATGGCCGAATGAGCCGTCGGGCTGCAGAGAAGCTGCTTCGTGCCGATGGGGACTTCCTGGTGAGAGACAGCATCACCAACCCGGGGCAGTATGTCCTCACCGGCATGCACGCCGGGCAGCCCAAGCACCTGCTGCTGGTGGACCCCGAGGGTGTGGTAAGCTGGCACTTTGGGCTTCAGAGTTGGGGCCGTGTTTTTAGATAATGGATCTTTTAGTATGGAAGAGGTGGTTGCTTGTCAAAAACATTTTTTTTCCAGTTAAAAAAAGAATGTTTTATCCAAGGGTGGTCATTCACACCTGTCATCCTAGCACTCAGAAAGCTGAGGCAGGAGGATTGTTATGAGTCTGAAGCCAGCCTGGAATTTCAGGGTAAGAACATTGTCTAAAAACAATAATAAAACCTTTTAAAGGAATTCCTACTCAGTAAAGCGTTTTGGGGTTCGCAGAAGCACGTCCACCCCTCTGTCCTCATGGAGTGCTCACCCAAGGTGCCCACTCCTCACAGTGTGGAAGTTGGGGTGCATTTATCTGGATCCCTAAGTAAGTTATTAAGTCAGGGCCTTTCCAGAGTCAATCACCACTAATCCTTGAGCCAAATTCTTTTTTTTTTGTTTGCTTGTTTTTGTTTTGTTTTTTGTTTTTTTGTTTTTTCGAGACAGGGTTTCTCTGTGTAGCCCTGGCTGTCCTGGAACTCACCCTGTAGACCAGACTGGCCTCGAACTCAGAAATTTGCCTGCCTCTGCCTCCCAAGTGCTGGGATTAAAGGCGTGCGCCACCAACGCCCGGCGAGCCAAATTCTTACTATGCAGCTCTGTCTGGCATGAAACTTGCTCTGTAGACCATCAGCCTGGCTTTGAACTCAGATTTCCTCCTGCCTCTGCCTTCTGAGTGCCGGGACTCACACTGGGGTACCATGTGTATGGGTGTGTACCATCTGTGTGCTGTACCCCCAGAGGACTGGAGTTACAGATGGTTATGAACCTCCCACTCGGGTGCTGGGAATCGAACCCCTGACGTGTGCAAGAGCAGCTAGCGCTCTTAACTCCAGTTACCTCTCCAAGCCAGCATCTATCTACTTATTTCTTTAAACCGCCTACCGCCTCGTGAACGGTGGCATGGCTGGACTTGGGTTTCTTCCTCCCTGTTCTTCTGGCACAGGTGTTCTTCTGAGAGTTGGGGGTTCAAACTCAGGGCCCCACACTTGTGCGGGAGGCGCTTTCCTGCCTCAACCCCGCTGAGCCCTGTGATCATGGGGACCTGGGAACATTGGACCTATGGCTCTGGAGTCTTGGGGCTGGTTCTGGGGTGGAGTCCTCTCCTCCGGCAAGCTCCTGCTCTGGCAGGTCCGAGCTGGCGGGGGCGTGGCCTGTGGGATGCGTTCAGGGCGGGTGCTGAAGTCTCTGTCTACAGGTGCGGACAAAAGATGTGTTGTTTGAGAGTATCAGCCACCTCATAGACTATCACCTGAAGAACGGGCTGCCCATCGTGGCCGCTGAGAGCGAACTGCATCTGCGGGGCGTGGTCTCTCGGGAGCCGTGAGCCAGGTGCGTAGTAGAAGCCTGCTACGTCAGTCAGCCATCTGCGGGGTTCCTGTGTTTGAAGACGGAGCCTCAGTCCTGAAATGCACCTGTTCTGTGCATCGCTGCGTTGTGAGGCCGTCGTGACAGCTGACTGCACAGCATTTTATGATCTCAGAGCAAGCAAGCCTAGATCCTCGCAGCAGCAACCCCAGCCTTCAACAGTCCTTGACTGAAGTTGTCTGACTCCGGCTGGCCCCACTGTGTGCTGCCTGGGGGAGGTGGCTTCGGTTTAGCCTTGGGCTGTATTGGTGCTGAGGGGATGGGGGGAGGGGGTGACCGAGGAGGGACAGCAGAGCCGGTGACCTCAGGGTGTCTGGGCAGAGCGGGAGGAGGGAGCCGACTGTAGCTGGGGAGGGCAGGAGGCAGCAGCTGGGTGTGGGGGCTGGGGTGGGGGGGAAGTAGTGGGGGGAGCGCTGTGGAATTTTCCCGGAGCTGCTGGCCAGGTCAAGCTGTTCTTCATCCCCATGACAACGGTCTCCTTCCTGTCCCCTTCTGGATTCCTCCTGCTTGGGGGCCAGGGCTGCATGCAGGCAGAGCTGCTCTGTTTCCATGGAGGGTGCAGCCCCGTGAACCTCTCACATGTCTCTCTGCACAGCGCTGGGCCCAGGCAAAGGTTCTATTCTAGTCTCTAAAGGAGTTTGTGACCCTCAGGGGCGCTGTAGTAGCGATACACCTCTCTCAGACCTCTCGGTTCTGAGGCGGGCATTGAGGCGGGCACTGAGGCCAGCATCTTTGCCTGCTCAGAGAGGTTAAGATGTTGCCCTGGGGCACACAGCAGCAGCTTGACCCCCAGGCCGAGTGCCCATGACTGCTGAGGTCTTTCTGTTCAGTGGACACTGATGCGGCTGTTGTCATGGTCACCCTGACTTCGCCTCTTTCTGCCCACAGGTGACAGTCCTCAGCCCAAGTTCTACCCCCAGACGTGGGCCTTGAGCATTCAGCTTTTCTCTCAGACCCTGAAGACACGAGAATCAGGATGGTTACCACCTCTCCTTCCACAAGAGCCTCAGGAAACCGCCCTTTCCCGGCTGCACTAGCTCGGCTGCCTGGGCCAGTGAGGCCGTCAGGGCTCAAGGTCCTGGTTCTGCCTGAGCCCCAACCCTGAACTGGGTGAGGCTGTATAAACCAAAGACAGACCGAGTCGCCTTTAACGAAGACATCCAAACGCAGGCCCCGTGCCTCTGGTCCCGGCGTGGGTGGGGACGTCAGGCCGTGTCCGCCGGTGACGTGGGCAACTCTGTGCGGGCAGCTGTAGCACCCT
Source organism: Apodemus agrarius (assembly GCA_964023405.1). NCBI lineage: Eukaryota > Metazoa > Chordata > Mammalia > Rodentia > Muridae > Apodemus > Apodemus agrarius. Next base: position 53,323,298 of record OZ030026.1, on the reverse strand, counting down.
GCCCTCGCTGGGCTCTGAGGACCTAGATGCACTGTTGCTTTTGGGGGCGATTAAGGTGCTTTTGGGTCTCAGATCCCTGATGGGGGAGAGGCTGGGGGCTCGCCCGGCATGTGGGGCATCCGGGCGAGAGAGAGGCAGAGGAGCCTGGGTGAGGTGTGGCGTCCACTCAGCTTCCGGCCTTCACCTGCCTGGACCTTCGACCGTAATTAAACACAGGGTTGAGCGCAAAGCCTGCTGTGCCTGCTAGGGTGTGTCCCGGGTGGACAGCCGAGGCTGAGGGGGAAGCTGTGTGGAGCCCCAGGGCTGGAGCAGACAGCTGGGCTAGGTGGGCCTAGGGGGTCCCCCAGCACCCCACCCCCTGGACCCTAATAGTGAACAAGCCTCTGGTTTTACTCCAAGATAAATCGGGCTCTCTCTGTTTGGTGTTTCCCCAGTCCCTTCTTGGAGACCCTGTGGCTCACCTAGGGGCCTCACCCAGGGATTCCTGCACACAGGGGCTCTGGGGAGGACTGGGCTCCTCTGTGTGGTTCTGGAGTATCTGCCAGGAACAGCATGGGAGTAAAAGCTTCCTTCTGCCTCAGACATGAGACACCATTAAAGTCAAAGTTATAGGTCACTTTGATGCTCTATTCTTCCCTTCCTCAGAAAGGCTCAGAGTCCACCCCCCCTCCGCTCCCACCTTTCCATCCTCCACCCAAGTGGAAACTTACAGGGTTTCTTTAGAAAGTCAGTTGTGCGGATGGTGTTTTGTCGGGGCAGACACAAGTGAAAGGGTGTGTTGCTAAGGCAGACGTGGGAAGGAACGTTTCTGTTGAAGCGGACGCGGGCGAAAGGATGTTTTGCTTAAGGTAGACACGTGAAGAAATGTTTCGCTGAAGCAGACACAGATTAGAAAAAATGTTTTGTTAGAGCAAACATGTTAAAAAGGTCCCAACAGATGCTGGACGACAGTAGATGACATTGGTACACCTTCTCATTCTTTAATGGTCATCGTTTGTCATGACTTTATAAGAAAAAAACACACTAAGAAACTTCCGGTGGTGTTCTGGCGGCTTCCTGCCGCTTCCGCAGACTCGGGCCCATTGGCAGTGTGATGTCAGCTGATACAGATTCGAGTGGAGGACACGTGGTGCTTGGAGAGAGTATAAATAGGACCCAAGGGCCGCGGTGACAGGGGCTCGCACAGCTAGCTCTGTAACGCATCCTCGGGCTCTAGTCTTAGTCCTTGCTGATCTTTACTCAGATGAGAGGCACAGCAGGAAACTTCCTGGTGTCCCTGCTGGTGCTGGTCCCTCCTGCTGCCCTGTGGCGATCTGGCCGAGGCCTGACTGTGCGTGGAGTGCCTCCATGGCTGCTGACTCCTGTTCGCAATCCTGATGCTCCTGAACTGGACTGCTGGGGTCTATCCTGACAACACTGATGGGATTTGCTCTAAAGAACTGTTTCTAAACAGGTCCACTTTCCCTGTACCCTAATAATATTTCTTTTCCACTGCCTTTGGTGGGTGGTGGGCTAGAATAGAGGTTAAAACATTTAGGAACGCTTATGAAAAATAGGTTTCAAAGGGGCTTGAGAAATGGCTCAGTGGTTAAGAGCTCTTCCAGAGGTCCTGAGTTCAATTCCCAACAACCACATGGTTGCTCATAACCATCTGTAATGGGATCCGACGGCCTTTCTGGTGTGTCCGAAGATAGCTACAGTGTACTCATATACATTAAATAAATAAATAAGTCTTTAAAATGCAGGTTTTTAAGATATCAAAGCCTACCTTATCTATCCATCTACCCATCCACCCACCCATCCATCCACCCACCCACCCATCCACCCACCCACCCATCCATCCATCCATCCATCCATCCATCCATCCACCCACCCACCCATCCATCCATCCACCCATCCATCCACCTACCCATCCATACACCCATCCATCCATCCATCCACCCACCCATCCACCCACCCACCCATCTCCCATTCATCCACCCATTTCTCCAACTCTCCTATCTATCCACCCACTCACCCACCCATCCACCCATCTATCCTCTCATCCACCCACTCTCCCCTCATTTATCTACCCACCCTACCTCAGCCCTATCCACACCCCGCCTACTCTTCCTCATCTCCCCCTGGACCAGCTCATCCGCTCATTCCTCCATGATCCTTTGAGCTCCTTTCATCCGCCAGGACTTCTGGTGACAGCCGGGATGCAAGGCTCTCCCAGACGTTGGTCAGCAAGTCACCACTGTGTATTTTCCAGATAAATAACATCTGGAAGGAGGAGAGTTCTGGAGTGAAGGGATCCCCCTGGGCCCGGAGGGCTTGGTTGAGGGACTGTTGGTGATCCCCAGCGGGAGGAGAGTTCTGGGCTGAGTGAGAGCATGCGCAGAACCCCGTGCGTATGCAGCTGGCTTGCGTAGGGCCTGGCGAAGGTCGCAGGGTGAGGCGGGCTGGAGGGAGCTGCTGGGCTTCCCAAGCACGGGGTCATAAACTCGGTTTCCCGTGAAAAGAACCACTATGGCAGGAAGTGTCCACGGACAGGACAGGGATGTCCAAGGACCTGGAAGAGGACGTGTTGTTAGATTCGGGGACCCGGGTCAAGGCTGGGTCTAGGTGAGCTTCGCTCGTGAGTCCGTCCATATCCTCAGCCTTCCCAAGATCTAACCCCCATCCTCTCTCAAGTCCCGTGTGATGCCGCTCTGGACGTTGTCTTGAGTGTAGACTCCAGATCTTATCGTGCAGGTTAGGAGATGGGTGTGGGGAGAGCCCGTCCGTGGTGAGGGGTGGCAGGGATGGCAGAACTGCCAGGACCCATCATCTCCCTGATGCCTGAGGCAGGGGAGTCTAGGGTGCCCAGGTGTGATATGAGCAGGGTCAAGATGGCCATGGTGCTCGGCTCTGCGGGGATTCTATCTACAGCCCTGCCTTTCCCACCGTCAACTATTCGACTAACAAACATTCCATCCCAGGGAATCTTGGGATGGGTGTAGGAGAGTTCTGAGTTCAAATTCTGGGTTTGTCATTCCTCTGACGTGCCCATGAGCCCCTTACACGGAGACAGGGGCCCCAGCTTCCTGCAGGCCTGCCAAGCGCTGCCCATGTCTGGACGTGAATAGGCTATGGAGGAGGAACAGTCCGGCCCCGTCCACAGCCCACCCTCCTGAGTGCCCTTGCTAGAGCTGTGTGGTCACAAGACTGGCACTGCGTCTGGAGCCTTGAGTCTTTTTTTGTTTGTTTGATTTTTGTTTTTTGTTTGTTTTTGTTTTTTTGGTTTTTTTTTTTTTTTTTTTTTTTTTTTTTTTTTTGAGACAGGGTTTCTCTGTATAGCCCTGGCTGTCCTGGAACTCACTCTGTAGACCAGGCTGGCCTCGAATGGAGCCCTGAGTCTTAATTCTATAGTATTGCACTGGATCTCATGTGCATGAGTGTTCCGCTCATGTGTATGTCTGCACACCAGGTGGGTGCTAGAAACTGAACCTGGATCCTCTGAGAGCAAAGTTCTCTTAGGCACTGAGCCATCTCTTCAGCCTCCCATAGGAGCAGAATACCTCGCAGACCTCTGAGGAGCACCCCTCCCACTGTCCTGGAGGGCAAAGGTCACACAGCAGGAGGCGGCACGACTCAGGACTGCAGGAAGAAGCTGGATCGATGATATACCTGCTAATCTTGGAGCTGAACTCCTGGATAGGAGGGGTTTGGCCACATCTGCCTCTGCCAATGGCTCTGCTTGGCTCAGAAAGCCGCAGACGGCTTTGTTGACCAAGAGGCTCCTGTCTGCCATCTGCCAGTCACCGGCAGAGGCTCATCAGAGAGGTTGGGAGGCTTACCTGACCTCACACAGAGGGAAGCATGTACAGCCACGGGACTGAAGCGCCCGCTGAGCGAGCCTAAGGCAGCCTGGTTCCTGGGGCTGGAATCCTGTAGCTGCCCTGGCTTTACCCTGCTCGGCCTCTTCTCCTGCTACGGCTGACCTGACCGGTGGCAGTTTCTACCATCGCCCTCTAGAGTTCATGTTATGTTTTGTTTGTTTGTTTGTTTGTTTGTTTGTTTCGTTTTGTTTGTTTGAGACAGATGTAGCCTTGGCTGTCCTGGAACTTACTATGTACACCAGGCTAGCCTCACACAGAGATCTGCCTGCCTCTGCTCCCCTTCCCCTCCAAATGTTGAGATTAAAGGTGTGTGTCACCACTCCAGGGTTGTCACCAGGGACAGGGAGAGCCACACACCTATTTTGCCATTCACCTGTGTTGTTTCATGACTACCCATCTCTTTTCTTTTCTTTTCTTTTCTTTTCTTTTCTTCTCTTTTCTTTTCTCTTTTCCTTCCTTCCTTCCTTCCTTCCTTCCTTCTTTCTTTCTTTCTTTCTTTCTTTCTTTCTTTCTTTCTTTCTGAGACAGGGTTTCTCTGTGTAGTCCTGGCTGTCCTGGAACTCACTCTGTAGTCCAGGCTGGCCTCGAACTCAGAAATCCGCCTGCCTCTGCCTCCCAAGTGCTGGGATTAAAGGCGTGCGCCCAGCATGGCCACCTGTTTCATTGGTCTCCAGGATAGCCATCAGACTGTTCCCAGTGTCTGGGTCATTTTTGCCATAGATGGGTACCAGATAAAAGTGGGCTCCCGGATGGTGCATCCCATCAAGTGCCTGACGCTGAGCTGTGGAAACCCAGCTAACAGTGACCAGGCCTTTCTCTGGGTGGGTTCTTCTCCTAGAGAGAAACTGTCACCTCATCTACTAATGCTGAGGATGACTTCCTGCTGGGTAGCCATGGGAACCAGAGATGGAGAAGGTCACTTAGACGCTGATTGGGACTCAGTTCCCAATTCCAATCGTTAGAATTATTATTATTGGTTGAAGATCAGCGGGCTAGTGAAGGGGCCTGTTGTGCTCCCCAGGGCTGAGGGGAGAGGCCCGTACTGGAAGTGGAACAGTCTGACTCAGCGGGATTCGGTGCCATAAGCCCCGCCCCTCAGTTCTCCGTCCAGACTGTTTGAATTCCACTCAGTCTAGCATCGGGGAGGCCTAGATCTCTGTAGTCTGGGTCCTGCCCAGGACCACAGGCTATACAAGTTGGTATCAGGAGACCCTGCCAAGAACCCAAGACCGAGCTCCTGAGCTAGATCCGCCCCTAACCCTCGCAGAACACTTCTCTATACTATATAGGCAAAGCCCCACCCACCTTGTACCCGGCAGGTGGTTCAGTGCTACCAACCCTGCCCCGGGCTGGAGCAATGAAGTCCAGCCACTCCTTCCAGTCCCGCCCCCTCTTCAGGCCCCACCCTATTTACCAGTAGCCCCGCCCACCCCCAGCGCGAACCGCGTTGCTGTCTCCTAGGCCAGATCCCGCCCTATTTAAATTAGGATCCCCGCCCCCGATTCCCCGCCAGTTCCGGGAGGCCCCGCCCCTCGCGGATGGCGAGGACGCGGGCGCGCGGCCGCATTCGGGGGAATACGGCTTGGTGGGCGGTTTCCCGCGCCGAGCGGAGAGCTGGCCACTGCGCTGCCGCCTCGCTCGCAGCTGCGCCAGGTCGTAGCCGAGCTCCGTGTTCCGGAGTCGCCACCACCCGCGGGGCAGGTGAGTCCGGCGCGCTCCGCTGTGCCCATACCCTGCGCACAGGGAGTCGGGGGCGCGGTCAGTTCGCTGCGCCGGGCCCAGGGCTGCCGCCGCCTCCCCCCACGCAAAGCGCAGCAGCGGGGTGAAGCCACAGGTGGGTGGCAGCTGGGGGCGGGGCCGGGATGCTCAGGCCTGTGGTTCCCGGGTGGCTGGGGGGGGGGGAGGAGAGACCCCAAACCCCTGAGGTGGTGGGTGCGCAGGATACAGGCCGGGCCCAGCTCCCGTGGGAGACTGACCCTGCTCAGGGCGCCCCAAGTGCTCAGCGCGATCCTACACTACGCTGGCTCCAACCCTGACATTTGGTGACTCCTGAACCAGGTGTCAACCCCATGGGACCCTCCCTGGCAGATGACTCTTGTGTACAGTACCACCCCCTGACAACCCTGACAGTCAGTTGACAGCGGCGCATAAATGCCAACCTCTTGATAACCCTAACAGGTGACCCCTTCACACAGGTCCCACCCTCCGACAGCCCTGACAGGTGACCTTTGAGCGCAAGTGTCACCTCTTGACCCCTATTTCTTTTCCCAGACTCCCTGGTCTCTTGCCTGTTGCCCTCATGAGAAAGACCAACATGTGGTTCTTGGAACGACTTCGGGGCTCTGGGGAGAACGGAGCCAGCCGCGGGGTGGGTGGCGAGGCTGGGGACAAGGCCTCCAAGGGCCCTTTGTATAGCAATGTGCTGACTCCGGACAAGATCCCCGACTTCTTCATCCCGCCCAAGCTGCCCTCTGGCCCCCCAGAGGCCGAGGGACAGGCGGATCTGGGCCCCTCCACCTCAGAGCAAAACCTGGCTTCCCCTGGGCCCCGTCGAGCACCTCGCAGTCCCCGGCTGCCTGCGAAGTTGGCCTCAGAGAGCAGGAACCTGCTGAAGGCGGCCACACGACACGTGATTCAGATAGAGAGTGCGGAGGACTGGACAGCCGAGGAAGCCACCAACGCTGACCCCCAGGCGCAGGGTGCCATGTCACTGCCCTCTGTGCCCAAGGCTCAGACATCCTATGGCTTTGCCACACTGGCCGAGAGCCCCCACACCAGACGCAAGGAGTCCCTTTTCCACAGCGAGCACGGGGCCCTGGCCCAGGTCGGATCCCCTGGTGCTGGCCGCCGGCGAGCAGGGGCGAAGGCCAACGGAGGTGATGGGGGATCCCGGGAGGTTGGGGGGGCCCTGATGAGCCCTAGTCGCTACTTCAGTGGCGGGGAAAGTGACACAGGGTCCTCTGCTGAGTCGTCCCCCTTCGGGTCCCCTTTGCTGTCTCGCTCTGTATCGCTGCTCAAGGGCTTCGCCCAGGACAGCCAGGCCAAAGTGAGCCAGCTGAAGCAGTCGGTCGGTCGCCATGGCTCCCTGTCTGCGGATGACAGCACACCAGACACCAGCCCAGGTGTCCGTCGCCGCTTGACGCGCAGGGCGACTCCGGAGCCGGGTCCGGAGTCTGGCCAGGCACCACGTGGAGAGCACACCGTGAGGATGGGCACCAGGGGCAGCGTGCGGCTGCTGGCCGAGTACGAAGCGGCCCAGGCCCGCCTGCGTGTGCGCCTGCTGGCGGCCGAGGGCCTGTATGACCGGCCCTGTGATGCCCGGAGCATCAATTGCTGCGTGGGGCTGTGCCTGGTGCCCGGGAAGCTGCAGAAGCAGCGGAGCACCATCATCAAAAACAGCCGCCACCCCATCTTCAACGAGGACTTCTTCTTTGACGGCCTGGGGCCGGCCAGTGTGCGGAAGCTGGCCCTCAGGATCAAGGTGGTTAATAAGGGCAGCAGCCTCAAGCGGGACACGCTCCTGGGGGAGGAGGAACTGCCGCTAACCTCCCTGCTGCCCTTTCTGTGAGGTCACTGGTCCCTCCCTCCTATACTTAGCTCGGCCGAGAGGGGCGGGGGTGGGCGGTCCTGCGGCTCCGTGTTCCCTGGGTCTCTTAGAGGATTGCTCTTTTCTTAGAAGATGGGCTGCAGGGGCAAACACTGCTCTGCTGACCGGAACCCCTTCCCCCTCTACCTTGGCCCATCCACATAGAGTTGTGGGGTTCGTAGCAGTCCCAGGATCCCGGTATGGCAGCTGGGACCCAGAGCAGAGTTCTCTGAATGTGGGACTTGTCCCCCTGCCGCTGCTCGCGGGTGTCTCCCCCTTACCCCCACCCCGAGTCTGGTGGCTCAGACGCCCTGAGAATTTTGTGACATCCCCCAGTCTGTGGGAGGTCATCCTCCTTGGCCAGGCTGGCTCCAGGTAGGCCTAGCCTTCCAAGTTCTGGCGCCGACGTTCCATCCAGAGCCACAGGAGGGCTTGGCCTTCCGCCGGAGCTGGGGAAGACCAAAAAGCCAGAGTGCGCAGAGAGCTGAAGGGGGCGGAGACTCTTGGCTGCAGGCTCTGGCACAGGCTTCCTCCACCCCTGCGGATCAGCCAGAGCCACCTGTAACCCAGGAGCTTCTGCCTCAAGCCTGTGGCTCCCCTCACCCTGCAAGCTACAACCCACCCTCCCAGGGTGTCTTTGGCAAGCCGCCCTTTGCTCCAGAGTGTGTAAATAGGCTATAGCTGTGGTCGGTGGTACGTGTGTGTGTGTGTGTGTGTGTGTGTCCGCGCACTTGTGCGAGCTTGTGTTGGGGGGTGGCAGGGTTCTGGGCTGTGCATGTGTGTGTCTTTCCTGCACAGGAAATCCTCATGGGGTGGGATACATGGGCTCCCTGAATGGCTGCCGTGTCTTGCACAAACACTTAAGACTCAGAACAGACCTCCTGTTGGATAATGGTGGACGGGGGCGGGTCCAGCATTCCTTTGTCTTTTGCTGTTTCCTCAAACTCCAGAAGCCCTTGTCTAGAAAAGGGTTTTGGGGTTGAATGCTTGGACCCTTGAGGCGAGCCATGCACCTTGGAGTTGAACACTGCCCCTTCTCCCCGTGCCTGGTCCCCATCGTCTCTGGGCTAGGGCACATCCAGGACCTGGGCTGGTCAGTTGGAGGGGTGGCAGAGGGTCCCAGGGGTCTCCTGTTGTTTTCTGTCGCCCACCCTCTATGCTCTGTGGGGCCCTGGTTCCTTTTTTTTTTTTTAATCCCCTGCACTGTTTGATATCTGTTTGCAGTTGACTGTATGTGAATCTTTGAAGACGCCTCCCCCAAATGTGTTTGTTTATAATGCTGTTTTTAGTGCAGTAAAGGTGTTTGGGGAGTGCGGGGGCGCAGGCCTGCTTGGTTTGTGTTTAATAACAACAGGAGTTTCACCGAGGCTGGCTGGCGGGGCGGGGGAACCTGGGGTGAGGAAGACCTTTCTCAAACTCCTCCTCTGCTGCGTGGGGCTGAACAGAAGACAGAAGAGGGAGGGAGACCCTGGCCTCCGTGATGAGGACTCACAGGCCCCAGGGCGGGCTCTGTCCTCACAAGAGTCCGCAGAGTGTACACTGTGGATATTCCATGAGGTGCTGGAGGCCTGTGGACTCTGCCGAAAGTCCAGCTTTCTGGTGGAGGTCTGAGGGGGAGGCAAGCTGTGCAGTCCACAGAGAGCCATCTCCATTTTTTTTTCCCCTAAGTTTTGCCAACTCGGTGTCTTTAGGTGCTGCCAGTTGCCCAAACCAGGAACTGGCCCAGAGGCTGCTGTCTAGGTGGTCGTCACTTCCTTCGGGAAGCCCTCCAGGGCCTGTCGGCTGGAACAGGGTTTTCCCTGTGGTGAGCCACTGTGTAGGGATGATTCTGACACTGGAGTTGGGACATGGAGTCCCTGGGAGTCACCGTCCCCATGCACACATGTCCAGCACACCCAGGTGCTGGGTGAGGATGCCTTAGCTCGACGGCAGACTAGAGAGGAAGGCCCCGCTGCCCCTCATCCCCTTGGGGCCCCCCTGTCAATGTGGGTTCTTAACCTCTGTCCCGGGGTGGGGGTGGGGGGTTGGACCTATGCTAAGGGGAAGACCTGCTGTGCTGTGACACCGCAGGCCTTCTGCCAACCCGGGCATGAGTAGCAGCAACGGAGGGAAGAAATTGGAAGTCCGAGACCTTGTGGGGAGGGCTGGGCTGGCCATATTCACGGCTACAGGGGGAGAATCGAGCAGAACCCGGGCCGGGAGCCCTGGTGACCGGAGGGCGGGTCAGGGCTGTGGACGGACAGGGCGCAGCTCCTGCCATCCACCCAAGGCCCTGCGGCCTCTCTGATCCCCATCAAGGACCCCACTTCCCTCCGACCCCAGGACAGGACTCTGTGTCCCTCTCCGCCCAGGACTGCTCAGTTTAGCGTAGTGTCCCAGGGCACACCGTGTCATCCTTGTGTTCCCACTGGGACCCCCCCTGCTGGCTCAGGGTCCCTAGCAGCCCTTCCCGCCAGTGGCCCGCTGACGAGCACCACCGAGGCCCAGGTCCTAGGATGGGTTGCCAGGGCAACTGGCCTTCTCCTGGGCCGCGTTCATGCCGTTCCAGAGCTGATGTCATCCCTTGGAAGCAAGTGTTCTGTGTGTCACACTGACACCCCGTGTGGCTCTGAACACATCCCTGTGTTGGTTTGTACACTTTGTGTGTGTGTGTGTGTGTGTGTGTTTACCCGTGTCCATATGTAATGCGTGGGCACCCTTTCCTGGCCAGGTTTCACCCCGTGTCTCTGTGTCACAAGGGCTTCACCGGGACAAAGCGCAGGGCCCGCATCATGATGTCCCATACTGTCGCTGCCCAAGGCTGAGTCCCTCTGAGCCTGGCCCCCGCTCTGCCTCCCACCGTCTCGGAGGACGCCCGAGGAGGCACAACACCGTGCCTGGCGTAGCCTGTTGACATGAGTCCCAGGAGGACTCCCCTCTGCCTCGCAGCAGCGGGGGGGGCTCTGGCCACAAGGTCTGCGGAGGCGGCAGAGGCCGGCGTGAGTGTCAGCAGGCACCTATCCAGCGTGGCCTCTGTCTGAGCTGTCTTCCCTTGAAGATGCAGCGGTCAGCCGGGTGCTCAGAGGCAGAAGCCCCTTCGTGGACCCCACTCATGGCCGATGCGATGGGCCTTCCTCAGAGGAACTAGTTGAGGAACGCTGGGCTGAGGGCGGGGCTTCCGTGGGTCCAGCTGTGCCCGCTGGCCATGACTGGGCATCCTTTTAGCCTGGAAAGGTGAGGAAGTCCCCTCTGTGCTCTAGCCTGAAGGCTTCCATCACGCAAGCACGCACGCACGCACGCAGGGGCCGTAAGCCTATGGCGGAGGGGCGAGGTCCCCGTCCCCGGGTGCCCTAGGACAAAGCACACAAGGGACACAGCTCCAGACGCCTGGGCAGTAGCCACCTGCCAAGCACGAGCCTCCTGCCTGAGATCTGGAGACGGCACTGAACCTAGGAAGGGAACAGAGAGGAAAGGGGTCCGGGGTCGGGGGCCAAGGAAGGGAGCGGAGGAAGGGTGGGGCAACAGGGATGACTCGCTCACGCCCTGTACGACCTACTCCGCAGCCGTCCGTGAACTCTGGAGTCCCACCTACCCTCCCCAAGCCCACTAGCTAACTGACGTGGGGAACTGCGGCTGTCTGGGGGCCTCCCTTCAGCTCAAGCCTCTGTTCCCCACTTGACTATGTGGGGTTCCAGCTGAGCACACGATCAGCTTGGAAAGCCCGTGTGTGTGTGTGTGTGTGTGTGTGTGTGTGTGCTCTAGGTGGGTGGGGAGGGGTGGGTGGGTGGGGGCGGGGGGGGCCCTCAGCCGGCTCAGCTGACTGACTTTGGGTTTCAAGCTGCTGGAGTTGGAGTAGGGGAAGGGCTGCATGGCCATGAACACCGGGGCGTTTACAGGGTGTGGCTTGTGAGCTGGCCACCTGTTTACCCTCTTTACAATGGTTGGCATAAGCTCCTGTCCTCAGGGCCACTCCTGGTAGGCCTTGGTTCAGGGCTGCTCCAGGTACAGGCCAGCCTTGGTTTGAATCCTGGCAGGTTGCCCCTTCTCTGTGACTTGGTTTCCCCGCCCCCAGCATCCTGCATTCTACTGGTGTTGTGGGAGGGGCAGAGACTGACACCCAGCCCTGTGTTCTGCTCACTGGAGTGCTGCGGTGAGAGTCAGCCTCACCCATGGCCAGAGAGAGCGCCGGGCTGGGCCTGACTCCTGGGGAGGGGGGGTCTGTCAAGTCTACCGGGTGTCTTGGTTGAAATGGGGAGGGCTTTAGGCCTCAGGGGGATTAGCCTGGACTGGTCGGCCTCAGAACGCACATGCCACACCACACCACGCCACGCAACACCATGCCACAGGAGAGCTCTGATCTACGGTGATCCCAAGAAGGCAAGAGTGATATTTTTGTCCCTTTCCAAGCTCTGGATTCTCTTAACCCGAGAAAGGACGGAGTGTCACAGGCTGCTGGCCACACGACAGAGCTAGCTAGCATTCGGTGTTAGCTGTATGCAGTCAGTGCTCGAAGCACCCTGGCTGCACACAGCGCACGGTGCATATAGAGGGTGCTTCGTGTTCAGTAGTTCAGATCTGGCTACTGAGTCTATAGAAGAAGGCGGGTGCCCGTGGCGACCCGTGTCCCAGGCAACATCCGCAGCCCTCTCTCAACTTGGGCCGTTTAGAGCAACAGTCAAATGTGTTATGACTCCACAAGACCGGGGAACAACTACCGAGTCCCAAAGGAACCCATGACATATGGTAACTACGGCTATTGGCTGCTGGCAGCCAGGTTCACTCCGTTCCCGGGACTCCTCCCTGTTCTCCTTATCCCTCCTCCCTGCACCTCCCCCCACCTAGACTTCCCCAGCCCAAGAGTGTCTGATGTCAATCAAAACTTGCCCTTTTGTCCACGTGTGGTCTTCACTCTTTTTTTGCTTCCTCTTGGTCCCCTGCTTTTGGCCCCTGGTCCTCTCTTTTCTCTTCCTCTCTTGTGCTCCCTGTACCTCCTCCTACTGGCCCAGTCTACTCAGCTGGCCATTTTCTTTTCTTTTCTTTTCTTTTTTTTTTTTTTTTTTTTAGACAGGGTTTCTCTGTATAGCCCTGGCTGTCCTGGAACTCACTCTGTAGACCAGGCTGGCCTCGAACTCAGAAATCTGCCTGCCTCTGCCTCCCAAGTGCTGGGATTACAGGCGTGCGCCACCACCACCCGGCTTCGGCTGGCCATTTTCAATCTGGTACTTTCTCTCCCTGCTCTGGACTCGTCCAGCCGCCTCTGGCTGCCTCTCCCTCGTATCTACATTACCCCCTCCCCCCCCCCCCATGCCTCGGAGTGGTCATGTCCTCATTTCTAATCCACTCTCCGCTTACTCTGGGAACTTGCCACCCTGCCAAGGGGCGGCCCAGGCAGCCAAGTGACCAGTTACCAAGTGACCCACAACGGTGTAGCTTCAGTGAGACAGGACAATGGTTCCTGTGTGCCTGAGCTCCTGCTCAGTCAAGGGCTCCAGCCAGGACATGGCTGTGTTACCAGCAAGGGTGAGCCTGGGGGGCTTCCTGGAGGGGGAGGCACCAGGTAAGGGTGGTGTGTGTAGCATCAGGGAGTGGGGAGTGTGTTCTGCATGGGGACAGGCCTGGGACTCATCCACTTTGTCCTGGGGAACAGGTTTATTTGTTTTAAGTTAAATGAGTCGTTATATCACCATTGTGATTTTACTCATGAGGCAGATGCAGGTGGATCTCTATGAGTGTGAGGTCAATCTGGTTTATATAGCAGGGTCTAGGGCAGCCATGGATACATAATGAGACACTGTTTCAAAAAAGATCTGTCTGTCTGTCGTCTGTCTTAGTCAGGGTTTCCATTCCTGCACAAACATCATGACCAAGAAGCAAGTTGGGGAGGAAAGGGTTTATTCAGCTTACACTTCCACACTGCTGTTCATCACCAAAGGAAGTCAGGACTGGAATTCAAGCAGGTCAGGAAGCAGGAGCTGATGCAGAGGCCATGGAGGGTTGTTTCTTACTGGCTTGCTTCCCCTGGCTTGCTCAGCCTTCTCTCTTAGAGAACCCAAGACCACCAGCCCAGGGATGGTACCACCCACAAGGGATCCTCCCCCCTCCTTGATCACTAATTGAGAAAATGCCCCACAGCTGGATCTCATGGAGGCACTTCCCCACCTGAAGCTCCTTTCTCTGTGATAACTCCAGCCTGTGTCAAGTTGACACCCAAAACCAGCCTGTACACTATCATCTATCTGTCTGTCTATCTGTCTATCTATCTATCTATCTATCTATCTATCTATCTATCTATCTAGTGTGTGTATGCATGTATGTGTAGACAACCCAGGGAGTCGGTTCTCTCCAACATATGGGTCCCTGGGATCAAACAGGTTGTCAGGCTTGGCTGCAAGCACCTTTATCCATATTGCCAGTCCAAGTAATGGGTTTGATGATGTTTTGAAGGGCATCCCTCCCCCAGCCCCATTGCCAGAGGTCTGTGGGGCAGGAGAGAGATGGGGAGGATCTGATTAAGAAGAAGAGTGCAGAGTTTGCAGTGCACACTTGAGAGACTGGAGTCTTGAGGACAGAGCATTCACCATTACCCACTCCAAACACAGACCCGGGCAGCTGCAGCCTCATGGTCCAGTTAAAGCAGGCCACATTTGAGGTGCATCTGGGGCTTACCAGCCAGCTGCCTCCCCCTGAGTTGAGATTTGAGAGAGCAGTTCCTGCTGTCCTCTTGAAGTTCCTTTTCTAGGAGAGATGAGGTGTTCTCAGGGGCATTGTTAGATATAGTGGAAGGGGAGGGATGTGAGCGAGACAGACGTCTTCACGTGAAAGGCGCGGTGGTGGTTTGAATACGCTTGGCCCATGGGAAGTGGCCTGATTAGAAGGTGTGGCCTTGTCAGAGGAAGCGTGTCACTGTGGAGGTGGGCTTTGAGGTCCTATGATCAAGCTCTATCCGTGCAGAGGAGAACTTCCTCCTGGCTGCCTTCAAATCAAGATGTAGAACTCTCAGCTCCTTCTCCAGCACTGAGTCTGCCTGGATGCCGCCATGCTTCCTGCCGTGATGCTAATGGACTGAACCTGCAAGCCAGCCTCAATTAAACGTCTCGTAGACGGTTGCCTCGGTCATGGTGTCTCTTCACAGCAGTAAAACCCTAAGACAAAGGGATTGCAAGCAGTTTACATCAGATCTAAGAGACAGGAACTTGTTAATTATAGATTGAAACCTTAACTTGCAAGGACTTAACATAGAACAGGAACCTAGTCTTAGTGGTTTTAACTGCAAATAGAACCCTTCACCTGAAAGGTGGAATTTCTCTGTTTTGGTTTCCCGTTAATTTGTAAGATACATTGTTTCTGTTTGGTCTCACACAACATGAAGGATGGGGTAGGCAAGACGGAGGGTGGCCACCCTGGCGACAGCGACCTTTGGGGAGATCAGTACCCTTCTTCATGGGTAGTGGCCATCAAGGCAAGGTACAAGTGCTCTCCAAAGGGCCCAGTACCCAGAAGCCATAAGCCGTGACAAATGAATAAGAACTGAACAGCAGGTTGGACGTGGTGGCACACACTGTCAGTCCCAGCACTTGGGAGGCAGAGGCAGGTGGATCTCCCCGTTTGAGGCCAGCCTGGTCTACAGAGCCAGTTTTAGGACAGCCAAGGCTACCCGGAAAAAACATAACTCAAAAGGCCAAAAAGTCCTAAACCTCCAAACCCAAATAGAACAAAACATAAAAAGAACTGAACAGAATTGTCTAGGTAGTGGTTCTCTATCTACCTGAGGGTCGTGACCCCTGTGGGGGCCAAACAGCCCTTTCACGGAGGTTGCGAATCAGACATCCTGCATATCAAATAGTTACATTAGGATTCATGACAGTGCCGGGCGGTGGTGGTGCACGCCTTTAATCCCAGCACTTGGGAGGCAGAGGCAGGCAGGTTTTTGAGTTCGAGGCCAGCCTGGTCTACAGAGTGAGTTCCAGGATAGCCAGAGCTATACAGAGAAACCCTGTCTCGAAAACAAACAAACAAACAAAAGGATTCATGACAGTAGCAAAATTACATTTATGAGGTAGCCACAAAATTTTATGGTTGGGGTTCCCCACAACATGAGGAACCGTATTAAAAGGTCCCAGCATTAGGAAGGTTGGGAACTGCTGCTCTAGAGACTGGAATAGCCAGCACTGTCACAGGAACCACTGATACCCCCCAGGAAAACCCAAATGAAAATAAAAATCATGGGGTAACGCTTCATAGCCACAGATGTCAGCCAAGGAGGCTGCCAGGAAACTGACCCGTCTCTCCTTAGCATGGGACAGTCACAAGGTACAGCTTGGGGCAATCTGGCGGTGCTGGGGCTCCTTAGAAAGCAGAACCCAGATCCACAGAAAAGAAAGGCAAACAATGCAAGGCGCCACCCCACAAACCGTGTTCACACTCGCACTGTCTATTGAACCAACGGGGGAAAGGCCTAGGCCTCTGTCCTTGCATGCCTGGCCCACATTGTCCAGCCGTGAACAGGAGCAAGGCCCTGGCACACACTACAGCACGGGAGAACCTTAAGTGTGGTGCGGTACGTGAGACTCAGGTACGAAAAGTTACACAGTGTGGGTCTCCTGGAGAGAGAGGAAGTGTTGAGGACTCAGAAGTAAGGTTTATCATGTAATCTGATATTATTTGAAATTTACTCCAATTACAAAGCAGTTCTGTAACTTTAATTTTTTAAAGCCTACTTTTTTTGCCTTTTTTTTTTTTTTTTTGGTGTTTTTCGAGACAGGGTTTCTCTGTGTAGCCCTGGCTGTCCTGGAACTCACTCTGTAGACCAGGCTGGCCTCAAACTCAGAAATCAGCCTGCCTCTGCCTCCCAAGTGCTGGGAGTAAAGGCGTGCGCCATCACCGCCTAAGCCTACTTTAAAAAAAAAACCAAGATTTATTTATTTATTATATGTGAGTACACTGTAGCTGTCATCAGACACTCCAGAAGAGGGAGTCAGATCTTGTTACGGATGGTTGTGAGCCACCATGTGGTTGCTGGGATTTGAACTCAGGACCAGTGGTGCTCTTAACTGCTGAGCCGTCTCTCCAGCCCACCAGATGGATGGTTCATAAAATGATGAGGATAAAATAATGACGGTTCTTAAATGCTTTAACCTCCCTTGCAGCCCACCACCCGCCAGAGGCGGTGGAAAAGAAAGGATACGGGGGGGTGGGGGGGGTGGGGGGGTGGGGGGGTGGGGGGGTGGGGGGGTGGGGGGGTGGGGGGGTGGGGGGGTGGGGGGGGTGGGGGGGTGGGGGGGGTGGGGGGGTGGGGGGGTGGGGGGGTGGGGGGGTGGGGGGGTGGGGGGGGTGGGGGGGTGGGGGGGGGGGGTGGGGGGGGGGGGTGGGGGGTGGGGGGTGGGGGGGTGGGGGGGTGGGGGGTGGGGGGTGGGGGGTGGGGGGGTGGGGGGGAACCGGACCTGTTTAGAAAGGTTCTTTGGAGCAGTTCAGATCACAGGTCAGCAGCGGCCGTTCAATCCACCTGCGCACACTTCACGGAGACACCAGCAGTGCAGTTCAGTCGTGTCAGGACAGCGGCAGCGGAGGCATGACCTAGCAGGAACAGCCAGGCCTCAGCCGACACAGCACGAGTCGAGTCGGCAGCAGGGACCGGGGCCGAAAGGTGGAGAGAAGGTCAGCGAAGCCGTGAGAGCGGCAAGCATTGCGCAGCCCGCTCTACAAGCAAGCCTGGCTCAGCCTCTCACAGTCTGTTGGGTCCTATTTATACTCCCTCCAAATGTCACATGCCCGCCATGTGTTTTGCCTCAGCACGTGAGTCTCTCTCAGCTGGCATCGCTCTGTCAGCTCGTGGAAGCAACGAGAAGCATCAGCTCGCCACCAGGTTTCCGGTGCGTTTCTCTCCACGGAGTTTTTTTTTTTTTTTTTTTTTTTTTTTTTCCTGGCTTTTTCGAGACAGGGTTTCTCTGTGTAGCCCTGGCTGTCCTGGAACTCACTCTGTAGACCAGGCTGGCCTCGAACTCAGAAATCCGCCTGCCTCTGCCTCCCGAGTGCTGGGATTAAAGGCGTGCGCCACCACCGCCCTGATCGCCACGGAGTTTTGCCAGGTGGAGCTCAGCTACTCAGACCGAGGCAGGAGGGTCCTAAGCGAAGAATCCCTCATCACATGACCTTTCACGCGCTTGCTTTAGCAGAACATCCTCTCTCCTGTGTCTGCGTCAGCGAAATGAAATGTTCCTCTGAGAGTCTGCCTTAGCAGGAAAACCTGTGTCCATTTCAGCAAAAAGTTCCTTCCCGTGTCTGCTTTAGCAAAAGGTCCTGTCACCGTGTCTGCTTCAGAAACACATCCCTTCTCAGATTTGCCCCAGCAGGACCCCATCCAACACAACCGAGTCTCCAAAGAACCCTCACATTTCCACTTCACGGTTCATCGAGTCTGTACCGCTGATTGTCTGCTAGTTAAACATACATGAGCAGAACGCGTGGAATCCTCTCAGCACACACGCCACAGTCCCTGCGATGGCTCATGCCACTCATCGTGATGAGGGGGATTAGAATTTCCTAGAGGCCAAGCCTCCTGGCCCTGCCCGTGGGGGTGTCTAGATCGTGTGGGAAGATTCACATCAACCGTGAGTGTCTTAGGCAGGGTTGAAACCCCGTGGCCAAAGCAACTCCTGGAGGAAAGGGTTTATTTGACTTTCACTTTCACATCCCAGTCCATCGCTGAAGGAAGTCAGTACAAGAACTCAAGCAGGGCCAGAACCTGGAGGCTGAAGCTGATGCAGAGGCTGAAGCTGATGCAGAGGCCATGAAGGGTGCTGCTTACTGGCTTGCTCCTCATGGCTTGCTCGCCCTGCTTCTTTTTTTTTTTTTTTTTTTTTTTTTGGTTTTTCGAGACAGGGTTTCTCTGTGTAGCTCCGGCTGTCCTGGAACTCACTGGGTAGACCAGGCTGGCCTCGAACTCAGAAATCCGCCTGCCTCTGCCTCCCAAGTGCTGGGATTAAAGGCGTGCGCCACCACCGCCCAGCACTCGCCCTGCTTCTTATAGAACCCGGGACCACCAGCCCAGGGATGGCCACCACCTACAATGGGCTGGGCCCTCTGCCCATCAATAACTAATTAAAAAAAAAACAAACCATGCACTGTTCCATGTTTTGGGGCCCTGAGCTGAATAAAAATGACATTCAGTCACAACAGAAAGAACCAGTCACTGCTTCAGTAGACCCAACCGCGTGGTTCATGGATCACTGGAACAGCTTGTGGGAGGACCGGAGAAGAGCTGGGCCTGGGAAAGCTGTCTCAGCCCGACTCACGAGGGAGGGTTCAGAGCGGCGTGGAGTCTTAGCCCTCCCAGTGCTGCAACCCTTTAACAGTTCCTCATGCTGCAGGGACCCCCAGCCATACAATTATTCTGTTGTTACTTCAGAACTGTAATTTTGCTACTGGTATGAAGGGTGGTGTAAATCCCTGATGTGGAGGTTGTCGGATATGAAGTCTCCAAAGGGGCTGAGACCTGTAGGCTGAGGACCATTGTTCTTGAGGGTAATGAGGGCTACGGGGCAGACATGCAGCCCAAGAATCTGGTTTCATTCTGCGTTGTCCGGAGAACTTGAGCGAGGCTGGATTTAAAGTTAGTGGAATCAGGGCCGGAGAGGTGGATCAGTGGTTAGAGCACTGGCTGCTCTTACAGAGGACCTGGGCTAAATTCCCAGCACCCACGTGGTGGCTTATAGCTGTAACTACAGTTCCTGGGGATATAATGCTCCTCTGGACTCTGAGGGTATTAGGTACATACTAAAAAAAGAAAGCCTCCTGCCTTATAACAGGGCGGTAGGCAGTGTGACTTCGGGGCAAGACCCCACCAAAGGCTCCCACTTATATAAATGGAAAAGTTGCCCTGTTGGCTAATGTCGAAGTCTTCCATTGTCCCGACAGCCTTCTGAGCCCAGCAGCAAAACAGTGGACTTCTTTGTCAGCAGGGTTTCTCCTTCTCTGACCTAATCTGGGGAACTCAACCCCACCCCCACCCCACCCCTACCTGTAGAATGTTATGTAACCTTGGTTAGTTTAGGGGTTCAGCTTCTGTTCTCCCGGTAAGAACCTGATCAGCAGCCCGGCGGTGGTGGCGCACGCCTTTAATCCCAGCACTCAGGAGGCAGAGGCAGGCAGATTTCTGAGTTCGAGGTCAGCCTGGTCTACAGAGTGAGTTCCAGGACAGCCAGGGCTACACAGAGAAACCCTGTCTCAGAGAGGAAAAAAAACAAAAACAAAACAACAACAACAAAAAAACAAAACCCTGCTCAGCAAGCCCCTGCCATCCCTGGAGTGCCTCCCCATGCTAATGAGCTATCTCAGTACCTTACCCTTCAGCCAAGGGCCTTTGCCCACCCTGGATGTTCCTACCCCTCCCCAAAACTATACGACTCTTGCTTCACCCGATTAAAGTTGATCTGTCTCCCCAGAGCTGGTTCCGCTGTGATTTCCGTTGGCACTCACAACCCGTCTGAAACCACGTTTATCAGAAGGGAGACCCACGTGCGAACGTCCCTGAAAGCTGACAGCCGGAAGTAAGAATGCAGCCGAGGGAGTAAGCTAGACAACGGACAGGCCACCATGTGTCGGAGCGGGCAGCAGGACGCAGCGGCGGCGGCATCCAGGTCTGGAAGACGCAGCATCAAAGGGCTGTGCAGTCTCACAGCATGGTTCTAGAGAGCCACTGAGCCAGGCCGCGGGAGGCTTTGAGAGGCCACTGTGTGCGAACGTGAGCTCTCTGTGCCAGTAGAGAGCCCAGCATAGGAGAGCTGTAGGCATGGAGTGGGGGTGGCCTAAGAGAAAGACTGCGCGCTTCAGGTTGCAGAGGCTACCCACGAGCCTCAGGGGACACAGGGGACAAGGGGAGGAAGGTTAGGGCTCAGAAGTAGTAAGTTTAGGTGTCAAATAGACAAGAGCAGTGATGGATAATAATTACCTCGCAGGGAGCCTCTAGCGGTTTCTGCGAAGGTTGTCTAGGGCAGCCTGACTGAGGGAGGAACACCCACGTCCAATGTGGATCGTGTCTTTTCCCGGGCGGGGGTCCTGGCCTGGAGGAAAGGGGGGAAGTACGAGCTAGGCGCAATCCCAACACTCGGGAGGCAGAGGCAGGGGGATCTCTGTGTCTCTGGAAGGGCGTGTGGGCAGGCTAGGGAGAAAGTGAGTTGAGTGTGGGCTTTTGTCTGATTCCTGACTGGATACAGTGTGACCGTTCACGCTGCTGCCCCCAGGATGGACCGGATGAAAGGGGAGTAGAAATAAGCTCTTTCTCTTTCAGTTGTTTTTTTTTTTAATTAGGGTATTTTAATATTTTCTTCATTAAATTTTTTTTTCTGTATTTTGCTTGCTTGTATGTCTATACACCATGAATCTACAGTGCTGACAGAGGCCCGGAGAGGGCCTGGGATTCTCTGGAACTGGAGTTACAGGAGATTGTGAACCACAGACTAGGTGGTGGGAACTTAACCTGTGCTTTCAAATGCTTTAACTGCTGGGCCGTCATCTCTCCAGGCCCTTGCTTGGGTATTTTATCACAGCGACAGGAAACTAATACAGTTCCACGTGGGAGGTGCCCAGTGACTATGTCATACACTTCAAAAATCCATCTCATAATTGTACCCTCATCCTCTTACTATCTTCCCATCTTTCCTTCCACCAACCACCCTTCATCATCCTCCACCATCCTCCCATCACCATCCTCCCACCACCATCCTCCCATCCCCATCCTCCCACCACCATCCTCCCACCACGATCCTCCCACCATCATCCTCCCACCACCATCCTCCCACCACCATCCTCCCACCACGATCCTCCCACCATCATCCTCCCACCACCATCATCCTCCCACCACCATCCTCCCACCACCATCCTCCCACCACCATCCTCCCACCACCATCCTCCCACCACCATCATCCTCCCACCACCATCCTCCCACCACCATCCTCCCACCACCATCCTCCCATCACCATCCTCCCACCACCAACATCCCACCACCGTCCTCCCACCACCATCCTCCCACCACCATCCTCCCACCACCATCCTCCTCCCATCACCATCCTCCCACCATCCTCCCACCATCCTCCCACCACTGTCCTCCCACCACCATCCTCCTATTCTCCTCCCTCACCATCCTCCCCCATCCTTCACCCTCCCCATCCATCGTGCTCCACCATTGTCTTCCTACACCTTCCATCTTCCTCCCTTTGTCCCGCCAACATCCTCTCTTGTCCTCTCACAGTCCTCTGTCCTCCTCCCTGCTGCCTCCCACCATCCTCCTCCCACAATTCCCCTTTTGTTCTAGTTTTCAAGATAAAACACCATGACAAAAAGTAGCTTGTGGGGAGGGAGCACAGGCTACAGTCCTCCAGGTTGCTGGTTACAGGTTGTAGTCCGGTAACAAGGGTAGAGGGGGCAGGGACTCAAGCAGGATCCTGGAGATACACATCAGGATCACCTTCCCAGGGTGGCGCTGTCCCCAGTGGGCTGACCCTCCCACGTCACCTGTCAATCAAGACAACGTTCCCATAGACTTGCCTACAGGCCTAGCTGGTGGGGGGCATTTCCTCATGAGGCTGTCTCTTCTCCCGTGAGTCATGGTGACAGCAAGAGATCAGCCTCAGCCGTCACACCCACCTCCATCATTTTAGGGCGGGGGTGGGGGGGGATGGGTGAGCTTGGCCCGGGCCGAGGCAGTGAGGAGCCAGAGTCCACTGATGATGCCGTGCGATGTCCCCTGTGCCCTAGCAGAGCGCATGGAGGGCCCGTCTTCTATTTTACCAGCAGCGGGACTTGCACCTACAGCTCAGCCCCGGGAGTAAGAATTGAATTTTAATCGAGATGAGCCACGAGTTTTCCTGAGTCTGAGCCAGATCTGCCATCTAGGCCCCTCACTGGTCCCCATCCTGGGTTTGCCCTCTGATGGGGGTGCCCCACTCTCCGCCAGCCAGCCTGGACCGGGAGACTCTCCAGGGGGCATCCACCTCTGGCTGGAGACGGGCAGTGAAGGCAGGTGGTGTACCCCATCTGTGCTCACCAGAGCTGCCGCACCCACTCACCCTGCGGCGTCTGCGCGCAGGGGGTCCTGGGTCCTGTTGGGCTCCTAGGTATTTTTCCGGACCTGGGGAGTTCCTGGCATGGAGTGGGGCGGTCACCTCTCCCAGTTACAGAAGACCCGGTGTCTATTAATAAACCCGAGATGGCGCTGCGCCGCGGCCCCTCCTCACTGAATGAGACCCTGGTGGGCTGGCTGCGTCCCCCCCAGGCCCCCAGTGCTGACTCACCCCAGCTCATTTTAGATGCTCTGTTTCCACCTCCCCCACCCAGACGACTTAATTTAGTCTCAGGCGAGAGAGCGCCTGGCGCATGGCGGGAAGCCCAGCTCTGCCCGATTCCACTCTGGGTGTCTCCATAGGAACCGGACTGCGCTGGGAAACGCCAGGAAGGAGGACCGCACTGGAGCTCGGCTCTGCCTTCCTGACGCCGGGGCCTGAGGATGCTCAGGGCAGCCGCTTGCCCACAGCCACGCAGGATGTCTAGGGACCTTCAGGTCCCCACGGAAACTCCCGAATGCCGACGAGGCCTTGGGAAGAGGCAGAAACCTGAGAATTGGGACAAAGCTGCCGTCAGCTCCTACCGTTTCTGTCTCCGTAGAGCAAGCAAGTTCTGGAATGTTCTACCCTGGGGAAAGAATCGCAGAGTCCCAGGATAAAGAATAGAGCTCCCCCCCACCCCCGCCCACCCTCCCCACCCCCGTTCATAGAGTTTGGGAAATAATGTGTGACCTGTGTGGAAGACTTACTCTAAGCATGATCATAAGATGCCTTAGCAAATGCATGATTAAAACAGAAAAAAAACAGCCACAAGAACACGGGCCCAGCACCCGCCACCCAGCACCGGCCACCCATCCCTGCTTGAGCGTGAAGACCCTCCCAGACCCCTGCTCCTGCGGTGTGTGTGTGTGTGTGTGTGTGTGTGTGTTCCACACCGCCTGCCACGGGCCTCCACACTACAGCTGCCCAGGCTACACATGTGCCCCCCACCTTGCTTCATGCTGTCCTAGCGGTGGCACTGGCTACAGTGACGCCTCGTTTCTGCCTGCTGGTCACTGAGTCGGCTCTACGTCACATGCGTAGGCTTCTCAGGTCTATGAGGACAATCCACTCTTTTTTTTTTTTTTTTAAAGATTTCTTTATTTATTATATGTAAGTACACTGTAGCTGTCTTCAGACACCCCAGAAGAGGGTGTCAGATCTTGTTACAGATGGTTGTGAGCCACCATGTGGTTGCTGGGATTTGAACTCAGGACCTTCAGAAGAATAGTCAGTGCTCTTAACCACTGAGCTGTCTCTCCAGACCCGACAATCTACTTTTTTTTTTTTTTTTTTAAACAGGGTTTCTCTGTGTAGCCCTGGCTGTCCTGGAACTCACTCTGTAGACCAGGCTGGTCTCAAACTCAGAAATCCGCCTGCCTCTGCCTCCCAAGTGCTGGGATTACAGGCGTGCGCCACCACACCCCGCTCGACAATCTACTCTTAATGAAGGTTGCTGGCCCTCGGGTCGCCCAGCTTTAGATCACTGAGGCTGGCTTGAACTTCGAGAGAATGAATCCTCCCTCCCTTGCTGGTGCGGGTGTTTGAACCTAGGACCTCATGCGTGCCGGGCAAGCACTCTGCCCCAGAGCTACAGCCCAACCTGAGTCTGTATCCGTTGACTGTTCAGTGTTTGGAATTTATCCGGGCAGCCAACGGGACTCACGTACACCCAGAGGAGGTCAAGTGGAAGGCCTCGCTTAGATTATTACCTCCTGGGTACCCCTGGACACCAACCAGACGGAAAACCGCCTTTCCTGGCTGCCGGAGGAGAACACTTGGAAGGATGCTGTGGGGTAGGCACGGAAGGTGAAGGGTGGCTCGGGTCCCCAGGCAGCTCCCGGGGCCCCTGGGTGCTGCATTTCCTAGCTGTGATCACTCTGCGGAACTGCGGGACCTTGGAAGAACAAGTGGGGCCGCCGGGCCTCCCGCACAGCCTCAGGTACTCAGGGAAGCCACGCCCAGTGCAGGAAGTAGCCAGGCCCTGGGTGGGGCCTTCCTGGGATCGTCTGAAAGGAGCACAGCAGAGACGGATGAGGACGGCTGCGTCTAAAGCTTGCTTCTGTCTGTGCCTCCTGGCTCATGGTTAAAGGAGTGCTGGGAAGGTCAAACGTTTGTTAGCGCCAAACAGAGACTTTGCTCCTGCGGAGGCCAAGGAGCTGGAATCCAGGGGAAAGGGTCTGAGTTTTCGCCACTGTATTGATTGTTTGAGCCCTGCTCCCATCGGGGCAACAGTCTATGCATCTCCTGGTTCTGTTGGAGCCGCAGGTTCCTGAGGGAGGGAAGAGCACACCCGTGGATCTTCGAGGCAGTCTATACTATCAGCAAGACTACTTTGGCCCTAAGATTTGTTCAAGGATAGTTTCCATCCACGCTGGCTTACTTAGCAACTCTTTCTGGTTCGTCAATTCTGCCCAGCCCCGGGGAGACTTGGGCTCCAAGTCTGGAGTCTCCTTGACGCAGGAGGGCACCAGTGGCCGTGAGTAGGCCACCACCTAGTGGTCATCATGAGCATCACCATGGTCTCGGCTTGCAGCGCTGCCGAGCTGGACCTCGGAGGAGCTCGGGCCTCCGAAGACGGCAGCCGGAAACGTGTTGTCTACTTTGAAATCGAGCACCAGAAGAGTGCTAAGGACCAAAACAAACGGAGAAGAGCAAGGAAGTAGGACAGAGAAACACGGAAGTCCTGATGCTCGGAGAGGAATGGGGTCGGGGCTGAGGGGAGGGAATCCTCGGGGCGGGGGGTGCGTGGGTGGGAGGGGACAGGGACGGGGTCAAGGGCATCGTGGAGCAGGGAGAAGCCCTGGAAGGAGGGAGAGGGGGTGAGGGGAGGATATAAGGGGGCGGGCTGAAAGGAGCACAGACGTGGAGAGGGGGCTGAGGAGGCGAAGGAGCAGAGGCTAGGGGCGGTAACAGTGGAGACAGTGGAGACACCGAGGAGGGGACCCTGCCTTGTGGGGGAATGGTTGTGTCGTTTGAAGTCAGGGCGATGCTCATGAGGGAGGCGGTTGGGATCTGCGGTATGGGCTGGCTTGTGTCTGTTGAACCCAAACACAGACGCCGCGACCCTGTGCACTGCTGTCCTGTCTGGCTTCCTCTGTGCTTGAACAGCTGGGCTGGCCCGAGGGCCTGTCTTTGGCTTTGGGTCGATGTATGGCACTTTCTCTCCCATAACCTGTCTTTGCACGGACAGTGTCCCCGAAGTCCGGCCACCTCTGTGACTTCAGGCAGGTCAGATCCTTCCTGTGTACAGGCTGAGGTACACAGCTGACGTCTCCGGAGGTGGACTTCCGATCGGGTGCGGTCAAACCCAGGGAACTCTTCCGTCGAAAAGCCTGGTTTGGGTCTGGGTCTCAGCCTTCCAGTAGATCCTTCATTAATATCAGCCACTCTGACTCTGGTCCCAGAACTGACAGGGATAAGTTTCAAGTTTCTTTTTCTTTTTTCTTTTTTTAAATTTATTATTTACCGTTATATGTAAATACACTGTAGTTGTCTTTAGACACACCAGAAGAGGGTGTCAGATCTCATTACAGATGGTTGTGAGCCACCATGTGGTTGCTGGGATTTGAACTCAGGACCTTTGGAAGAGCAGTCAAGTGCTCTTAACCACTGAGCCATCTCTCCAGCCCCAAGTTTCAAGTTTCTTAAACTGTGGGTTGCAACTCCATATGTGACTGAACGTGTAGGCCATAAAAAAATTGGACGGCGGTTAGAGGTTTCGACGCAGAAAACATCCAAAAAGGAACCCGGAAAAAAAAACATAACAAATCTGAGGTGTGTCTTGTAGCTGTCTTGTGGCTGCTTTGTGGGTTCCTCTTTCTTCTACCCTTCGCCACAACTCCCTAACACTAGATAAGAGAAAAAAGGAGAGGAAAGAGTTCCCTAAATAACTCTTTGGGGGTCAGGGGGTGGAAAGGGGGGCATTATTGTTAGGTTATTTCCTGCTGATTAGGGCCACCGAGTTCCTTGGGGGCAAGTTTGATCTTCCCCGGCAGTATATCTAATTTATTCTCGTTTCTTCCTTGTGCACGGCTACTTAACGAACCTCGACCAATAGTGCCCCTTGCCCCCGAACCATCAACAGCCCACTGCTCAAGACCCTAGCATTTACATAGCCTCCGAGACGTTCCCCGAATTCCAAACATTTCGCAATCTCAGAAACCACTTGCGGCTGGCAAAACCACGCCTCTGCTAGGGCACAAGGCAAATCATGGTCAGTGGCCGTGGACGGTCCGAGGCAGCCCACATCCCACACCTGGGGTTAAAGCGAAAACGTAATATATTTCTGTGGTTTTTTTTTTTTTTTATTTTTTTTATTTATTTTTTGTTTTTTGTTTTTTTAGAAACCAAAATTCTCGCTACAGTCTCCGGCTCTGGACATGCGTGGTGCTGCTGCCGTGATGCACACTGACCACTGTGACTGAACTCCCTCCATGCAAAGCCTCCTGTGTGTGACTATGGTGTTTGCATTGCGCACAACCCTTTCTGCTTTTGTAGAAACATAACGGTTAAGTCAAGGACGGCAAAGACTTAGTACTGTCATCCTTCTCTGTGTATCCAATGAGTATGTCTGTGGGTCTTTTTGTGCTGGAATTCTTGGAGCTGACTTATGTCCCCTGGTATCCAAGATACATTCTAACGAGAGTTAATGTTGATGTAAAAACAGGTGAGCATGTCATCTCGTTACTGTTCAGATTTGCTGTTGTTGCTCCTGCGTGCTACAATTACATATTATACCTTGTGGTGGTTTGAACACGCTTAGCCCAGGAAGTGGCACTATTCGGAGGTGTGGCCTTGTTAGAGTTTGTGTGGCCTTGTTGGAGGAAGTGTGTCCCTGTGGTGTGGGCTTTAAAACCCTCTTCCTAATCTCGTGGGAAGATCGGTCTTCCCCTAGCAGCCCTCAGGTGAAGATGTAGAACTCTCAGCTCTGCCTGCGCCATGCCTGTCTGGATGCTGCTGTGTTCCACCTTGAGCATAATGGACCTATTTTCATGCATGTGTGGGCTTTCTATGCGCATCACATGTGTGCCTGGTGTCTGTGGAAGGCAGGAAGAGTCAGATCCCCTGGAGCTGGAGTCACAGGAAGTTGTGAGTAGCCTGATGTGGGTGCTGAGAGCCACCTGAGTCCTCTGGAAGATCAGTGAGTCCTTTTAATCACTAAGCCATCTCTCCAGCCCCTAGTGTTTTGTTTTTATGTGTATGTGTGAGTATATGCCATAGGTGTGGAGGGTTTGAGTGAGAATGGCCTCCCATAAGCATACATATTTGGTCCCTAGTTGGTGGAACCGTTCAGGAAGGATCAGGAGGTGTGGCCTTGCTGGAGGAGGTGTGGCCTTGCTGGAGGAGGTGTGGCCTTGCTGGAGGAGGTGTATCACTAGGGCTGGGCTTTGAGGTTTCAAAAGTCCATAACAGGCTCTCTCTCATTCCCTGTGTCCTACTTGTGGACTGGGTATAAGCTCTCGGCTACTGCTCCCACACCACATCTGCCCGCCTGCTGCCGTGCTCCCCACCGTGATGGTCGTGGACTCACTCTCTGAAACTGTAAGCAAGCCCCAATTAAATGCTTTCTTTTATAAGTCGCTTTGGTCATAGTCTCTGTTCTCAGCCATGGAAGAGTAAGACAGAAGTTCGTATCGGGGGAGTGGCATATTGCTGTTACAAAGCTGACGTGCTGTTTCTTGGAGGAATGTTGATTTTGGGACTTTGGATCAGGAAAGTAATTGAACAGGACTTAGTGAAGCGTCCTAATAGGAACACGGAGGACGGTAGTGCTGAAAACAGCGTGGGCTGTAGAGACCCAGATCAAGAGGCTTCGGAGAGGACCAGTAGCAGAAACTGGCCTAGAGACCATTCTTGTGATATTTAAGCAAAGAATATGGCTGCTTTCTGCCATCGTAAAAAACAAAAACAAACAAACAAACAAACAAACAAAAAAACAACCAAAAACCAAACCCCCCAAGAACCCAAAAACCCTCTCTGAGGCTAAACTGAACAGTTTTGGATCAGAGTTGTTGGCAGAGGAGAGGTTTCGAGACCGCCAGGTATTGACTGGGATTTGTGGGTTTCAGTAATCACTCTTATGCAGATCTGCAGTGAAAAGGAGCAATCAAGGCAAAAAAAACCCCACAAAAACTACAAAATGTACAGATTGAGGAGAAAAAGAGCACGGGGAGGGTGATGTTGAAGCAAAGCCCCGCGCTCAGAGACAGGAAAGGTTTAAAGAAAAGCCTGGTGCTAAACTGGAATGAAGGGGGGCGGCGCCCCCAGGGCAAGACCCCACCCAGCCAATCCTGCAACCCATGATGGGAAAGGCTTGTTCCTAAGGAGCATTAGCAAGTCAAAGTTCATGCAAATTAATTCAAGGGAGGAGGCCGGGCTCCGCTCCAAGCCGGCGGCAGAACTTGGCGGCTTTGGCTGTGCGGTCAGACTTTGTCAGGGATGCAGGAGTAAAGGGGCTGTGGAATCTTCCTGCGTGTGTGTGTGTGTGTGTGTGTGTGTGTGTGTGTGGAGAGAGAGAGAGAGAGAGAGAGAGAGAGAGAGAGAGAGCGAGCTTACCTTGGAGACCCAGACCATGGGACACGGGACACCTTCCAAGGAGAACCGCAGATACGGTGTGGAACCAACAGAACACTTTGACATCAGACAGAGACAGGGGATTTGGAGTCTGCCCGGCTGAGGTTTGGCCCAGTATTTCCTCACTGTACCCCCTTTCCTTTTTTTTGGGGGGGGGATGGTAATGTCTATTTTATGCTGTTGTATGTTGGAAATAAGCAATTTGCCTTTTGATTTTTATCAGTCGTTACAGTTTTATAATTAAATTTATAAATCGAAGAGATTGCGGCGAATCTTAGAAGACTCTCTGACCTTTTAAACAGTGCCGATACTGTGATGGACTATGATGACTTTTGAAATTGATCTGAACACATTTGCACGGTGATGTGGCCACCAGCCTATTGGGGACCAGAGAGAGGAACGTGGTGGTTTGAATGAGAATAAGCTTTGTGGTGGTTTGAATACGCTTGGCCCATGGGAAGTTGAAGAGGAAATTTCTGGTTTCCTCGGAGATTCGGGTCATCATGAGGTTTTGCAGAGGCAGACAGACACATGAAAGGGCACAGGATGTTTAGGAAGAATATAAATGTGACCGCAGACGGCGGGAGGGGCATGGCTGCGGCCTCACTCCGCCACGGTCGCCTCGCTGATGATGCTCCTGTATTGGTTCTGCTGATCTTCACTTGTCCTGACGTGACTTCATCTAGAGAAACTCGCTAAAGGACTCCTCATGACACTCCAGCCGTGGTCTCTTGCTGCCTCCGTGGACTCAGGCCGGTTGGCGGGGTCTCGAAGTTTCTTCTAGATTGGACTGCCGCTGTCTGCCAAGTGAACTGGACCGAAGCTGCCAGTTCTTGTTTGGTGGTCTGCTAGTAGACCGAACTGCTGATATCCTAAGAAGGAAGATCGGAATCGCCCCAAACTATTTCTAAACAGGTCCACTTCCTCTGCGTCCTAATAATCTTTCTTTTCCACTGCTTCTGGTTGGTGATGGGCTGAAGGGGGGGGGAGTTAAAACGTTAAAGAATCTTTATTAAAGTAAGTTCTGACCCGGGCGTGGTGGTGCACACCTGTAATCCCAGCACTTGGGAGGCAGAGGCAGGCGGATTTCTGAGTTTGAGGCCAGCCTGGTCTACAGAGTGAGTTCCAGGACAGCCAGGGCTATACAGAGAAACCCTGTCTCGAAAAACCAAAAAAACAAAACAAAACAAAACAAAACAAAACAAAACCAAAAAAAAAAAAAACAAACCAAAAAAAGTTCTGAAAAATTAAGTGCCTACAGGAAGTGACACTATTAGGAAGAGTGTCCTTGTTGGAGAAAGTATGTCATAGTGTGGGTGGCTTTGAGAGTGTCCTCCTGGCTCCCTGTGGAAGGCAGAGTCCTCTCCTGGCTGTCTTCGGATCAAGATGTAGAACTCTTGGCTTCTCTAGCACCATGTCTGCCTGCATGCTGCCATGATTCTTTTTGTTTGTTTGTTTGTTTGTTTTGAAACAGGGTTTCTCTGTATAGCCCTGGCTGTCCTGGAACTCACTCTGTAGACCAGGCTGGCCTCGAACTCAGAAATCCACCTGCCTCTGCCTCCCAGAGTGGTGGGATTACAGGCGTGCACCACCACGCCTGGCTGATTCTTTTTTTTTATTTGATATATTCTTTATTTACATTTCAAATGGTTTCCCCTTTCCTGGATCCCTCCTCCCTGAAAGTCCTATAAGCCCTCTTCCCTCCCCCTTTTCCCCAATCAACCCCTTCCTGCTTCCCTGTCCTGGTATTTCCCTACACTGCTACATTGGCCTCTCTAGGACCAGGAGCCTCTCCTTCCTTCTTCTTGGGCATCGTTTGATTTGTGAATTGTTTCTTGGGTATTCCAAGCTTCTGGACTAATATCTGGCTTATCAGTGACAGCATACCATGTGTGTTCTTTTGTGATTGGGTCACCTCACTCAGGATGACATTCTCCAGTTCCACTGAGAATTTCATGAATACTACTCAGCTATTAAAATTTGAATTTTAATAGCTGAGCAGTAGTCCATAGCGCAAATATACCACATTTTCTGTATCCATTCCTCCGCTGAGGGACATCTGGGTTCTTTCCAGCTTCTTGCTGCCTTGGTTCTTGCCATGAAGATAATAGACCGAACCTCTGGACCTGTAAGCCAGCCCCAAGTAAATGCTGTCCTTTAAGAGCTGCCTTGGTCATGGTGTCTCTTCACAGCAATGGAAACCCTGAGACAGGCTCACATGTAAGAATGCTTGGTCCCCGGTTGATAGAACTGTTTTGGGGGTGATTAGGAGGTGTGACCTTGTTAGGGGAGGTGACTAACACACACACACACAGACACACTCTCACACACACACTCATACACTCATACACACACATTCACACACTCACACAATCATACACACACTCACACTCACACACTCACACACACACTCATACACACACTCACAAACATACACACACACTCACACACATACACACTCACACACATACACACTCACACACACACTCACACACACACACACTCGCGCACTCACACACACTCGCGCACACACACTCACACACACACACACTCACACACACACACACTCACACACATACACTCACACACATACACACTCACATACACACACACTCACACACACTCGCGCGCGCGCACACACACACACACTCACACACACACACTCACACAAGGTGACTCTTGTTCGACGCCTCCCACTTGTAGCCGAGATGGAAGCTCAGCACCATGCCTGCCTCCCTGCTGCCGCGCACCACGGTCATCACGGGCTCACTCTCTGTCACTGGAAGCCAACCCCCGACTCACTGCTTTCTTGCCTTGGTCATAGTGTCTCTTCACAGCCACAGAACAGTTACTAAGACACCTGCCAAGATCAGAAGGTGGTGTCAGAGCCCCTGGAGCTGGAGTTCCAGGCACTTGCGATCTACGAGGACCCAAACTCAGGTCCCTGCAAGAGCAGCACGCCCTTAATGCTGAGTCACGTCCCCTCAGTCAGCACGACGACGATGATTCTCTACACCTATGTTGTTTCTTGCCTGGAAAATCCAAGATGGAGAATGTATCTCCATTCACCACCATAGTCCCTGGGGCCTGCGATGGCTCCAGTCCCACAGCCTTTGATGTGTTAGCCAGGCCTCTCCAGGGTGTCGGAAGGGAAGGCATTTATTAGATTGGCTTACGGGAGGATATGGGTTGGATAGCCCAGCAATGACTACCTATACGGT
Organism: Apodemus agrarius; assembly: GCA_964023405.1. Taxonomy (NCBI): domain Eukaryota; kingdom Metazoa; phylum Chordata; class Mammalia; order Rodentia; family Muridae; genus Apodemus; species Apodemus agrarius. Next base: position 53,290,978 of record OZ030026.1, on the reverse strand, counting down.
GCAGCAGCTGAGAATCTGGCAACTGTCCAGTCCATAAGGCTGGACACCTTAGCAGTCCCAATCTGCCACGGAAGGCCTGAGGGTTCCTGGAGAACCACTGGTCTTCAGTCCACCCTGGAAAGCTGAAGAAAGCTGGGTTCTGATATCGGTGGCGGAAGGTGGCAGCGGCGGCGGAGGCGACAGCAGAGTAGACACACTCGCCAGCAAGAAGCAAAGGCCAGGAGGCAACACTCCCCCTTGGACTTTACTATAGCCGAGCAGACATCGGAAAGTACTACCCACTCTGGGGGGAGGTCTCCCTTTCATCCTTCCTGGAGATGCCTTCGGAGGTCAGCCAGGCTGGTCTTAGATTACCCAAGATCCAAATACAGTGGAAAGTCACGGTTAGCCAGCCTGTCGTCAGAGGTCGGGGCATCGTCCTGGGTCTGGCCCCTTGGCTGTGAGCTTTGGACAGGTATTTCCTCCGCATCTCCCTGGTCTCTGGGTCTCTGCCCCTCCCACGTGCCCCCATGACCTCATGTCCATCCCACCCTTGCGAAAGCAGTGACAGTGGAGACGGAGTCTCTCCAGGCACGGTCTGGGGGCCGCTGTCCTCTCCTCGCGTGCCCAGGCTGGAAATGCGGGTGTGTTGGCAGTGCCCTCTGTCACAGCCATTATCTCACTGTGAGATGCCAGGTGGTCCGTGTGGAAGGCACGTCCTATAGAACTCGGCCTGCGTGTGTCATAGGACCGAGAGTCAGCCATCAGAGGAGGAGGAAGAGAGCGGGACCCATCTATGAGGGTACTGTGCTTGGGAGCTCACCTGATGTCAGATGAACAGGCCCTGTGGTTACAGAATGGCTGCTTGAGCAGCAGACATTAAAGATAAACCCAATCTGCCGGGTGGTGGTGGCGCACGCCTGTAATCCCAGCACTTGGGAGGCAAAGGCAGGCGGATTTCTGAGTTCGAGGCCAGCCTGGTCTACAGAGTGAGTTCCAGGACAGTTGGAGCTATACAGAGAAACCCTGTCTCAAAAAACAAAAACAAAAACAAAAACAAAAACAAACAAACAAAAAAGATAAGGCCAATCATAACCAGGAAGCAGAATTGTGGTTTCTTTCTTGTGACTCTTTGAAGGGGAAAAAAAAAATTCACGCCCAGAGATCCCTGTGGATTCCATAAACCCACCCTCTGGAGGGGCACAGCCTTCTCTGAGAGATCTGAATCCAGGCTCAACTCTGCAGTCCGGCACAGATGGGTCATCTCTCAGCCCTCAGGAGGCTGAGGCAGGAGGAAGTCAGGTTTGAGGCCAGCCTGGGCTACGTAGTGAGACCCTGTCGCCTTTTGTCCTCCGCTCCAAGAGAAAGACATGAAGGGGGAGGCCCTGAGCTGTGCACCCAGCCCTAGCCGCGACACTGGGATGGAATGGAGGCCTCAGAATCCGTGGGTGGGCATTCTTCTGTTGCTGTGGTAACCACAGGTTCATTTGGGTGCCGAGGGAGTGAGGTTAAAGGGTTAGGAGGGGCCGCACACATGGGGGAACTTGGTGAACACCGGGCCAGTTTACTCAGTAACTCAATCCCGGAGGTCAAGACTCTGGGCGGGTCAGAGCAGGGAAAGAACAATGAGGATTTGGACCTTCAGAGTGCTCCTTTTGAGGGCCACTGGTTGCAGGGCTCCAAGGCCACCACAGGGCGGACCACGGAAGACCCAGAGGAGGAAATCCCCCCAGAGGAGATGCCTGGGGAGGAGCTCCCCGAGGCCTCCAATCTGGACGACTCTCTCCGACGAGACCTGGAGGTGGAAGTGGTTGAAATGAGGTGAGCGGTGGGAAACCTAGCGGGCAGGCAGGTGCCAAGGCGGCAGATGCTAGCCCACCAGACGACCCTGGCCGCCTTCATCGTCCTTCCCCTGGGAGACCCCCCCGCTTCCCAGAGGCAGGGGATGCTGCTGTTAGCTGTCATCCTCCGGGTCCCGGTACTCAGTAAACACCAAGGAGAGAAGTGAGTGTCGTGTTCTCTCTTCTCCCAAAGCCCCCGGGGGTGGGGTGGGGTGGGAGCTGACTTCTTTGGTGTCTGTGGGCTCAGGGCTCAGTTTCTGGACAGTGTGGAGCCGGGGTGACAGCAAACTCATTCACAGAGAGTTGCCGAGGCTCCAGGGGCCCCGAGCTGATGGGTGAGCAAGGCTGTTCTGTAGGCTTCAAGACACGCCAAGGTAGACCAGCAGGCCCTGATGCCAGACTCTCTTTGCAGCCACCTGTCCATCACTGAGAGGACTCCCAGTGTCTCCACAGCCAAGGGCAGGAAAAAGAGGAGCCGCAGACTGCTGGAGCTGGCGAAGCCCAAGACTAACTGGCAATCTCTGAGAGACAGGTGAGGGCTGGGCCCATGTGGTGGTGAGGCAGTAGACGCCCTGGGTCTGCTGTGCTCTTCTGGCACCGGACACCAACCCATCACCCCTGTGGCACCTTGGGCAGGACACCTAGAGAATGAATGGGCTGTTGGGAGGCATCAGGCAAGGCACCAGAGGTGGGACCCTTGGGTGGTACCCAGAGGACAGTGAGGACTCTGGGAGCCAGTGGGAACCCAGAGGCAAAGGCAGGGCCGGGACCCTGTCTCATCGCAGGCCGGGCTGCTGTTGTAAGGGCTATGCCTGGATTGCCCCACGCAAGACCAACTTGCAGTTCTGCCTGTACTGGTGAGTTGGGGTGTCCCCTCCCTCTGTCACCTGCCCATGTCAGAGACATGCCAGACTCCAAGGATATACCTGAGCTGCCTTCTCTCCAGGGATCAAGGTCTAGGGGCGGAGGGCTATAGAGCTAGGGCCGTCCTGTCTCCGTCTCCCTGCTGTGCAAGAGGCCTGCGGGCTGACTGTCTACCTGAAGGGCCCAGATCTCCAGGCGTCACTTGGCCTTTTCGCGTGCCCCATCTTGGAACCTGGGCCTCACTCTAGATACTCTGTGTTTCCCCCGGTGCTCACTGCCCTGATCCAGCCTGACTTCTGTTCCTCCAAGTCCTCTGGTTGCTCAGGCCGCCCTTCCTGGTTCCCCAGCCTCCGGCTCACTGTTCCAGGGCCTCAGGCTTCCCTTCCCCATCAGAGAACAGGGCGCAGGGCACAGGGCTCAGGGCGCAGGGCACAGGGCACAGGGCGCAGGGCACCCTGCCCTGAGCTGCTTGGCTGTATTCCAGGCCTTCTGTGTACTGGACCGAGCGATTTATCGAGGACACCACGTTGACCATCACGGTCCCTGGTAGGTTCTGTCTCTCCGGGGCAGCCTGGGTGTCCGTCCTCTGCCTGGTCCAGAAGTGCTGGCTCCACTCAGGGTGTGGCCGCCGGCCACCTTCCTAGGCCCCTCTCAAGACTCCAGTCCTTCCCCACCTCCCTGAGTGGCTGCAATCCTGTGGGATTGCAGGGAGGAGGGCTTCAGGGCAGCCCCCAAGGCAAATCTGGGCAGGGCTAGTGTTTGTATTACAGAGATCCCACCTTCCTTCCCAAATGGGACCCATCTTCTTCGAGCACATAGACTCCTTCAAATAAAGCTCTCAACAGGAGCTCCTCTGTGGATGAGTGTAGCCCAGGATGGCCTCTCGTGGGGCTCTAGACTCATCCATGGCCCTCACTCCAACCCTAGACATCCTAGGCCAGCACCAACTTCAGATGAAAACCTAGTTTAAGAGCCCCTTGTGTTCAGCCCTGGAGAGAAAGGAACCTGTGTTATATTATGTTTGTTGTATTATGCCTGTGGCTGAGGACACTTTTGGCCAAGTGTCTGCCCATGTCTCTAGCCTGTGCCCCATGCCTGGACCTGTGGAGAGCCCTGGGGTGGAGGGTGGACCTGCTGGGCCCCCCCGGGGTAGCTGTTGTGACCGGGCCGTCTCTGTCCAGCGGTGTCCCAGCGAGTGGAGGAGCTCTCGAGGCCCAAGCGGTTCTACCAGGAGTATTATAACAATAACAGGTGAGGGAGAGCGGGCGGGTGCGGAGGACCGGAGTCATCCCCAGAGGGCCTCAGCGTGCCCTCCAGAGCTCTAGTCAACGTCCCTTAGCTGTCTGATCCCGGGGATCAAAGGGACTGCAGCATCCCCACCCCCGCTCCCCGCCCCGGATCCACCAGCCTGGCTTCGAGTGACATTGGCACTCACGACTGTAGGAATGTCTTGGAGGACATTCGTGCTTTCTGAAGCCCATCCTCAGAGCCCCTTGGGCAAGCCTCTGCTGTCTCTACGCACTGAGGGCCGGAGCGGGACCTGTGCCACCTCTGTGTCTATGAGCAGCCCTGTTCTGTGTTAGTGCCATCCTGTCCTCTGAGCAGGAGGAAGTCACGCTCATGTGTGGCTGGTGATGTCCCTTGTGCTGGGGTGGATTTCAGGGTGAGCTGCTGCATCCGCCCCCCTTCTGGCGGCCGACGATGGGAGGGTTGGAGTTAGCAGTTGCTGAAGCTGATGAGGTTGGCAGCATTTGTTCCTGGCGAGGGCGGAGACGGACCTGATTGTGTAGTGACTTCCCGAGTCCTTCGGGACTCCTGATGGGAATGGACGCTGGCCCTTCGCCACACGGGAAGGCTAAGGAAGTACAGATGGAGGGTGCCTCAGGCTCTGGGCCGGACACCTGGGAGCGGCCTCTCTTGGCCTTCACGGGATCTCCTCTGGGAGGTGTTTCGGACTCCGGTGTCTTTAGGCTCACCCATCCCAGGAGCATGGTGGGAAGCACCGTGCGCATACAGTTAGTCACCCACAGCTCTGCAGAGGAGTGGGGTGATGGCTGAGCCCCCAAGTGCCTTTTAGGACCACGCCCATCTGGCCCATCCCTCGGTCCACTTTGGAGTACCAACCAACGAACCGGCTGAAGCAACTGGCTACCCCCAAGGTTCGCAACAACATCTGGAGCATCGACATGTCTGAGGTAGGCCGCGCCCGCCACGCACGCTGACGGGGCTGGGGCAGTGGGGGCGGCTGCAGATGAAGGGGTGGGGGCACAGCCTCCATGGGGTGCGGGCGGGGTTCACTGGGTCATCTGAAAAACTCTGCCCTCCCCCTCTGGCCCTTGAGCGTCCTCACCCTCTCCTGCCACCCGAAGCCTCCTGGGATCAATCCAATGTTCCTTGTTGACTCTCAGTCACCACAGTATCTGGTCTCTGTCTGGGGCTCCGTGACGGAGTGACATCGCCCAAAGGGATACGACCAGTGACTGTGTGGTCGCCCGGACCTGCTTTTTAATAATTTCAAAGCCCATCTGGGGCTCCCTGGCTGTTGATTCAAGTCTTAGCCGAATCGACCAACTCCAGACTCAGTGAGAGATGCGTTCTCCAAAAGCAAGGCGGCGGCAAGCTAGCGTGGTTCCTACACCTTGACGCCCGGGCAGGAGGCAGACGGATTTCTATGATTTTGAGCCCAGTCTACATAGCAAATTCTAGGCTAGTCAGGGCTTCATAGGGTGGCTGTGAGTTAGTCCAACTTCCTCGGCTCTCGGTGGGCCGCTGCACCTGCCCATGAGCTCTCTGGATCCTTGAATAGAAGACACACACACACACTTACACTCACACACACTTACACACACATGCATACACACATACTCACATACACTCACAGAGACACACACACATACTCATATACACACACACTTATACACACATTCATACACACATACTCACATACACTCACACACAGAGACACACACACATACTCATACACACACTCACACACACCCAAACACACACACACACACTCACACACACACTCATACACACAGTCATACACACATACTCACACTCACACACAGACACACACTCACACAGAGATACACACATACTCATACACACTCAAACACACACACACTCACACACACACACTCATACATACATTCATACACACATACTCACACTCACACACAGACACACTCACACACAGAGACTCATACACACACTCACACACACTCAAACACACACACACACTCACACACACTCATACACACATTCATACACACATACTCACACTCACACACAGACACACACTCACACACAGACACACACTCACACACAGAGACACACATATACTCATACACACACTCACACACACTCAAACACACACACACACACTCGCACACACACTCATACACACATTCATACACACATACTCACACTCACACACACACTCACACACAGACACACACACACTCATACACTCACACACACACTCGCACACATACACTCACACACACATGCACACACACTCATACACACGTACACGCACACACACTCACACACGCACACACACACTAGCTAATTTTGATATGCCTTGACTAGCTCAAAGGCTAGGCACTTTTAAACCTCCCCGCGGCTAGCGCACACTTCGCGCCAGGATTCCTGGCTTAACACCTTGTACATCTGCGTTCTATCTTTGCTACCCTGTTACCTTCTGGTTGGCCCTGTCGTAGGGCCTCATGCCCTTTCCACCCACATCGCTGAATGGCTTCTCTCCTGCAGCTCTTAAATCTGATGCCTCCGCCTCAGAATCATGGTGATTCTCTGTCTTTCTCCCCCCACTCCTCTCTCTCTCTCTCTCTCTGTCTCTCTCTGTCTCTCTCTGTCTCTCTCTGTCTCTCTCTGTCTCTCTCTCTCTGTTTCTTGCTTGAACAATCTAGAAGTCCCGCCCCATCTCCTTGCCCAGCCAATGGCTGTAGACAATTCTTTATTATCAATCAAAGGCAGCTGGGGCAGGGACCCTCGGGTCTGGAAGCTGTGGCTTTGGGAGCCCAAATAGGGCAAAGCATTAGGACCAACTGATCCCCAGCACAGTCTCGCAAACCAGGAACCTGCCGAGGGGGGCGGTGCCTGCCCGCCTTTAATTTCAGCACAGCAGAGGCAGGAGAGGGAGAGCCTCTGTGAGCTTGAATCCAGCTTGGTTTACACAATGGGTTCCAGGACAGTCGGGGCTATGTTGAGAGATCCTGTTAAAAAGAAGAAAGAGAGAAAAGAAACAAAACCACCACCACCCCCAGTGAAAAAAAACCAACCCCAACCCCAGATCCATCCAGGTGTGGTGGCACTCAGGGGGCAGACGTAGGAACATGGAGAGTTCGGGGCCACCTTTGGCTACTCAGTGAGTTCGAGGCCAGCCTGGGCTACATGAGGCCCTGTTTCACAAACACACCCAGCAGCGTGCGACCTCCATCAAACGCTCCCGTATATGTTTCTAATAGACAAAGAACATATAAAAGCAGATAAAAACCCATTAAAAGTGTGGCCTAGCTGGGTGGTGGCGCACGCCTTTAATCCCAGCACTTGGGAGGCAGAGGCAGGCGGATTTCTGAGTTCAAGGATAGCCTGGTCTACAGAGTGAGTTCCAGGACAGCCAGGGCTATACAGAGAAACCCTGTCTTGAACAAACCAAATCCAAAAAAACCAAAAAACCAAACCAACCAACCAACCAACCAACCAACCAACCTGTGCTGTGTAGACTTCCCTGCCCGTCTCAGTCCTGACTTTTGGATCCAAATTCCCTGTGGCCGCCATGGTCACTGGGATCCTCTGGAGACTCCAGGTTCCTGGGCCTGGGGTTGAGGCCCCACTGGGAACTTTCTATCCTTCTGTAAGCTGCTCCCCTGTAACAGATGAAGGTCTAGCCTCAGCCAGCCCCAGGCTTTGCCGGGAAACCTTCCCGTTCCTGCTAGTCCTAACACAGAGTCCATCTCTCTCCTCACTGCACTGGAGTAGTTTCTCTGTTATGCCTGATAGTCAAAACCAAGCTGCCGGGGCTGGGTCTGTGTCTTCCTGTGTCCACTGCTCCCGGAAAACTCAAGAAGCCCCGTGGGTTAGGTTGCGGGTGTGTGCAGGCTCCTCTCTGGGCCCGCTTGAAAGGGGGACCCGCTAGAGGGTCAGTGGGGAAGACTCGGGCTGGAAAACGCAGCGGCTTTTCAAAGGTGGGTGATGAGCAGCAGCCGCAGATCTAATTCCGAGGTTTTGGACAACGGATCTGGTGAGGCGGCTGTTAGAAGCACTGGGTGCTCATCTGGAGGAGGAGCTGGGCTCCACCCCACCCACAGCTCGCCCCTGGTGGCGCACAACCAGCTGGAGCTCCAGTTGCAGAGGATCTGGCCCCCTCTTCTGGCCACTGGCGGTACTGCACACATGAGATGCACCGTCCCACACAAGCTCATTTTGTGCTTGCCTTCCTCCCTGTGTTAGGCACTCGCAGTGCACTCATTGGCTTATGCGGAAGCCTTTGGACCCATGCCCCACATCGATCAGGCGAATTCAGCTTTGCATGCACGCTGTGCACTGACAGACAGAACTTCGAGGTCACAGGAATCCCTCAAAGCTGTGTCCTGAGCTGCTCTCCTGTGGTTGTGTATGGAGTCTCTGCTGCCGCATTTGCATCAGGGTCTTTTCAAGTCTGTGATTGTCCACCGACAGCTCGTTTTTTCTCTATTTCATTCATTCTGAGACAGGGCTTCACTCTGTAGACCAGGCTGGCTTCAGATTGACAGAGATCTATCTGCCTCTGCTTCCCAAATGCCAGATTAGAGGCGTGCACCACCATGCTGGGCTATTATTATTACTTCTGGTATTGGCCGGGCGGTGGTGGCACATGCCTTTTATCCCAGCACTTGGGAGGCAGAGGCAGGTGGATTTCTGAGTTCGAGGCCAGCCTGGTCTACAGAGTGAGTTCTAGGACAGCCAGGGCTACACAGAGAAACCCTGTCTCGAAAAACAAAACAAAACAACAACAACAACAACAACAACAACAACAACGAGGAAAAGTTGTGGTATTTTGCCTTATGGCGTGCCTTTCCCGAAGCAGCTGAAAGCATCACCATTTTGTGGTGTCCCTGGAGGAGCTCGTCATGTACTCTGGCTACTAAGCCTTGCTGAACGCATCGCAAAGCTGCTTTCTCCGTGAGAGTCAGGGGTGCGCCTGCTCTACGCACTGCTCCGAGTCCTGACCTATATTCAGTCTCCCTCTGTTCCGGTTTCCAGGTTTCCCAGGTGTCCAGAGCAGCCCAGATGGCAATCCCGACCCCACGGACACTTCGGCTGGCAAAGCCCAGGCCCCCGGCCACCCTGTTGGAAGAGTGGGACCCTATGCCCAAACCCAAGCCTTACGTGTCGGACTACAACCGCCTTCTTCAGCTGGCAAGTGAGTGGACGCCCGCGCGGATGCGGGTGCGTGGGGAGACACGGGTTCGAAGCCCGTTACTTGCTGGGGTGTGTCTTGCTTGCGTGTTGTGTCTGAATCCTGGAGCCGGGCCGAGCTGCCGCGAGGGCTGCTTTGATTCGCTTTTGTGTGGAAGTTGGATAGTCCTTTACCAGTGGCAACAGCCTAAAGGCAGTAAACACAGCGTCTGACGTCACAACCTAGAGTCCACACGCTTCGCACACAAGGTGCAGAGCCCATGTGGACACGTTCACGTGCATCTCAGTGCACACTCACCGGGCCAGAATCCGGTGGGCTGTGCCTGTAGCGCACCGCTCCCCGCCCCGGGAGTCCCACCTCCCGTACGGAGTGGCCAGTGGGGTTGCCTTGCGTGTTGGTGGCCTCAGGACTCCCCCTCCTGTGTCATTCCTGCTCCCTGTTCACCTCAGGCCCTGCATCCCTGGCGTGGTCTGCGTGCTTTTTGCACACGCATCGCTGCCTGCACGTGACGCTTGCCTGGGTGTGTCTTGGTGTTGCGTCCTGTCCACTGTGTGCTGGCCCCGAGAGGACAGCAGCTCGCAGAGTCACCGAGTCTGGGCTGCTCTTGTCTGATGCCCGTAGAGCAGATGGCTGGCCTTTTTTTTGGGTTTCCCAGCTGTCTCTGTCCCAGGTTTTGCTCTGCAGTTTGCAGGTGCTCTGTATAGGAGATGGTCATTAATCCTTTGTGAGACCCCCCAGGTGACAGGGTACAGTTGCAGGCCTGCACGTACTTGGCAGGCGTTTGCACTGGCAAATGGGGCGTGTGTGGCCGTAGGTGGGAGCACGCTCCCTGCTCTGCTTCTCTCAGTCCTGTCGGGGCAGGAGGGGGGGTGGTCTCCTCTCCACTGTCACACTGTGCTTCACAGGGTTTAAACACCCAGATGTTGGGGCTAGACAGACGGCTCAGCGGTTAAGAGCATTGGCTGCTCTTCCAGAGGACCGGGGTCCGATTCCTCTCAGCACCCACATGGTGAATCACAACCGTCAGTAACTGCAGCTCCCGGAGCAGACACGCTCTCCTGGCCTCTGCCCGCACCGCGCATGCATGTGGTGCGCAGAATGGCGTACAGGCAATACTACTCATAAATAATAAAATCGTTCAAAAAAAAAAGAGATGAAAGCTTCAGTGGCCTGAGTCCAGGGAGGGTTGACGCCCCTGCCCTGGGACCACCAAGTCCCAGACGCTGGATCATCGTACCTTTGCTATTAGAGCTTTGGTCTAACCTGGGGCACTTGGGTTCTGAGGGAAAGGGCTTGTATTAGCTGCTTTTATTCCTCTTGCTGTGACACAGTATCCAAAGAAAGCACCTGAGGGAGGGTTGACTATCTCTGAGGGGACAGCCCACCCTGGTGGGACTGCCATGGGGCGGCATCGAGAGGCAGCAGGTCACTGTGTCGGCAGTCAGGAAACAGATACGGATGCTGGTGTATCGGCCTGTGCTACTTTGAGGGTTCTCTCTCCCATCCTTCTCTGCCCCTCCTTTCTTCCAACCTTTCAACAGTCAGCTGCCGCGGACGGTCCCCACACGCCACGCCTAGGGTTGAAACAGAAACATATTCTCATGATATTTCTGTGCTTTTTTAAGAGAAACAAAACATCCAGGATTCTCACTACATGCTGGTGGTCACCTTGCTTTTTCAACTCTCAGCCCGGGACGCCAGGCCCTGGGTAGGATGGCGTTGCCACATTCAGGGTGGACTTTCCTTGCATGGAGGACCCTTTCGAGAGAGAACTTCTCGTGGACACAGCCTTGTTTCCACGTGGTTCTCTAACACAGGGTTCTGCTTTCTCTCCCCAGGGCCTCCGTGCAGTGTCTCCTATACCCTGCCCCTATAGCACCCCCCAGAGGTAAAGCAGACCAGGCCCCGCCCCCTTCCCCAGGCGGAGAAAGACCCCGTTCTCCCTGGTACCCGAGACCTTTTTTCTGAGCGCTGTGACCAAATGAGATGTTTTCTTCACAGTTCACCCTCTTAAAAGGTGGTTTTCAACATCGTCACAAAGTTATCCAAAGCGATCACTTACACCGTTCCAGAACATTCTATTGCCACAAAAAGAAAGCCTTACCCTCTCGAGCAGTGACTCGGTCCCCTCCCTAGTCCTCTGCACCTCTAAATTCACCTCCTCCTCTGCACTCACCTGCCCTATGCGTTCCCTGCCACGGAATCCCGTGCTGTTTGTCCTCTGGTGTCTGGTTCTCTAACTGTCCTTGAGTCCCCATCAAGCTGTGTTGTTTCAGAGCCTTAGTCCTGTTCATGGCTGTCTAATACTCCAGGGTCTGGATGCTCCACCCAGTGGGCGTGGCCCACGCAGATCTGTCACTCATTTGCTGATGGACAGACCCAGCTTGGAGCTTGGCCTGGGAAGTCTGAGCCTGGTGCTGTTCCTCTCTTTTGCCCTTTAGCGCCCAAGGCCCTGTCAGAAAAGTGCGTTCCTGACCGCAGTCCTCAGTGGGAGGTCCTGGATGTCACCAAGCACGCGGTGGCCAGTTCACGGATCATCTCCCTGGCCCAGCCCAAAATCCGAAAGGACCTCAACGAGGGCTACAACCCATACTACATCTCCCCAGCCTCTCTGGTGGCTCAGGCATCTCCTCGTATTTTTGAGCTTGCCGTTCCCAAACACATCACCAAGAAAGTGTGACAACCAGGCCTACTTCTCCGGCTCACCCCCAGTAAACACCAAGTGCATCCTCGCCTGTGTGCGTGATTCGCTGAGCTTTGTGGCTTGGGCAGGGGCGGGCGGGGACGCCAGAGGGCAGAACAATAATAATGTTATTTTCGTATTCTACCCGCGACGTGCAGCTCTCTTATTTCCATCTCGAGAGACCGTGAGGCTGGGCCTCAGCCCCTCGCCTGTCTCCCCAGATGTTCCCATCTAGCTGCCTCTCATACGCCATAAGGACTTCCAGGCTCGGTCCCACGGTCCTTGCAGTGACCCGGTGAAGAGGCGATCTTCTTGCCACGGTGGAAACTGTCACAGGGTCATGGTGTTGGCAGTGAGTCCAGGAGGGGACGCTTCCCTGCACAAGCCAGGGAACTGAACCAGAAAGGGCTTTCTCAGAATCTGAGCACATGGCTTCCAGAGCTGGAGAAAGAGACTTTTGTCCCCCCCCCCCCAGTCCCTCCGACGTGGGCAAGCTGGTTGTGCAGATCGGACGGACTGAGCATGCTCCCGGTTCCTATCAGGGCACTGGCAGGGCCCATCGTCTCTCAGGTCTGTAACGAGCCCCTGACGTGGATGCTGGTGTCACAGCTCGGTGGAGCAGAGACGCTTCCTTCTGATAGATCCAGGGAGGGTATGTGAGGCCCATGGGTGTGTGTGTGTGTGTGTGTGTGGTTCCAACTCTCCTTTCCTTTGAAGATCCAGTGGTGACAGTTGATCCACGCTGGTGCCCAGTTTAGGGTCCTTCGCTTAATCTCAAGGAGACTCTGCCGGGTAAGATGGCGGCGTTACCCGCTCAGCTGTGGAGGACTCTCTGAAACCTCACGCAGCGCCTGCTGTGTGGCCAGCTGCTCTGCTCGGGACAGTGAGATAGGCCGATTAGCTTGGTTCGCAGGGCTGATAGCGCCAGATCCCGAGTTCTTGGAGGTGAGGTCTGCTCACGGTGGGCGGCAGCAGGGAATCTGGTGACCGACGCACCCTGTGGGGCGCAGACTGTGTGCGTAAGGCCGATGCCTGTGGCTGAGCTCCCCCCCCCCAGATGCCATGGGAATCCTGAACTGAGGACAGTATCCAATCCCGCAGCCAGGGTCAACAGATTGTGGGGTGACGGCAGAGGAGCTCTGGGCGGTTGCGACAATGCTCATCTAGGGGTGCAGGGGTAGGGGAGTTGTTTTTTTTTTTTTTTTTTGCCAATTAAATAACTGTAAGGCAGTGTAGAGGTAATTCTATGGGGTTTTCTTAGACCTTTTTGCTAACAGGTAATGACAGGGCATTTCTACATCTGGTCTAGCCCATTTTGGCACTCGAATAAAGACACAGAGAACTGGCATTTTTATTAACAAGCTGTTAGCACGAGTAACTGGGTAGATTCTGATCTATTGTAACCCGACTAGGCTGCTACTGACTCCTCGGTCACGTGGTCTTTTACTGGACCCTCTGGAGCCGGAGCTGACTCCTCCCTCCTGAGCTGACTCCTCCCTCCTGAGCTGACTCCTCCCTCCTGAGCAGCTGCCAGCTTGGCCAGCCATAGCGGAAAGTAGAACCCAGCAGCACAGCGCGTCCCGAGCAGAGTTCCTCCCACAGTGGGGGTGGGGGCCAGGGTCACCTCTCCTCAGAGCGCCCGAACAGAGACACACTGCAGATGAACTGAAAATTGGAAAACAAAGAACGTCAAACATACCACATTTTTTTTAAAATTAACTTTCATTTATTTGACATTTTAAAATTACTTTTGGGGGCTGCAGAGATGGCTCAGCGGTTAAGAGCACTGACTGCTCTTCCGAAGGTCCTGAGTGCAAATCCCAGCAACCGCATGGTGGCTCACGACCATCCCTAACAAGATCCGATGCCCTCTTCTGGAATGTCTGAAGACAGCTATAGTTACATATAATAAATAAAAAATTTTTTTTTCGAGACAGGGTTTCTCTGTGTAGTCCTGGCTGTCCTGGAACTCACTCTGTAGACCAGGCTGGCCTCGAACTCAGAAATCCACCTGCCTCTGCCTCCCCAGTGCTGGGATCAAAGGCGTGTGCCACCACGCCTGGCCAATAAATAAATCTTTTAAAAAATTACTTTTATTTATTTATTTTTTCATTCCAGTTGCTGCCTCCCTCCTGGCCCACTCTCCCACAATTCCTCACCCCATTCCTCCTCCGCCGTCTCCAAGAGGATATCTCTCCCTCACCAGGCCTCCTCATTCCCTGGGACCTCAAGTCTCCTGAGGGTTAGGCGCATCTTTTCCCACTGAGGCTAGACCAGGCAGTCCTCCGCCATGTATGTGTGTGTGGGAGGGCCTTGGACCTGCTCATGTATGATGCATGTTTGGTGGCTCAGTGTCTGAGAGATCTCAGGGGTCTGGGTTAGTTGAGACTGCTGGTCCTCCTATGGGGTCGCCCTCCTCCTTAGCTTCTCCCAGCCTTTTCCTAAATTCAAACACGGGGATCCCCAACTTCAGTGCAATGAGTTGGGTGTAAGTATCTGTGTCTGTCTCCGTCAGCTGCTTGTTGGGCCTGTCGGAGGCGGGGCAGCCATGCTGGGCTCCCGTCTGTCAGCACACCACAGCACCAGTGATAGCGCCAGGCCTTGGAGCCTCCCCTTGAGATGGATCCCAGGTTGGGCCCGGCACTGGACCTCCTTTCCCTCAGTCTCTTCTCCATTTCTGTCCCTGCAGTTCTTTTAGACGGGAACAACTCTGGGCCAGAGGTTTTGCCTGTGGGATGGTAACCCCAACCCTCCACTCTGTCTTTCTACTGAGGTCGACTCTAGAGTTCCTTCTCCTCACCGCTGGGCCTTTCACCTAAGGCCCCTCCCCTTGAGTCCTGAGAGTCTCTCACCTCCCAGGGCTCTGGTACTTTCTAGAGGGCCCCTGCCCCCATCCCCCGAGGCTGCATATTTCCATTCATCCTGCTGGCCCTCAGGGCTTCTCTCCTGTCACCACACCCCATGCGGGATCTTGTTCTCCTTTCCCCCTCCCGTCCCCTCTCTCTCCCAGGTCCCGCCCTCTCTCTGCCTCCCCTGATTGGACACTTGGGCCCTTCTGCTTGTTAACCTTCTTGAGTCCCGTGGATTGAATCCTGCGTATTCGGTACTTTTTTTTTTTTGTCTACTATTCACTTATCAGTGAGTACATACCATGCGTGTCCTTTTGGGACTGAGTTACCTCACTCAGGATGACATTTTCCTGTTCCATCCACTTGTCTGAAAAACTCATGATGTCCTCATTCTTAATAGCTGAGTAGTATTCCACTGTGTAAGTGAACCACATTGTCTGTATCCATTCTTCCGTTGTGGGACGACTGGGTCAAACATACCACAGTTTTTAAAAGATTTTTTAAAAAGCTGTACTTATTTTTTTTTTCTTTAATCTTATTTTTCCTGCTGCCTGTGGTTCTAGGTGCCTGTCTCTGTGAGTTCGAGGCCAGGAACTCACTACAGAGTGAGTTCCAGGGCAGCAAGGGCTACACAGAGACCCTGTCTGAAAAAAGAAAAAAAAAAAAAAAGAAAAAAAAAACCCAAACCAAAACCCAAAACCAAAACCAAAACCAACCCTCTTCCCCAAAAAATCCAAACCTAAGAAACCCCGTAGTTTTGTTTCATTATTGCTTTGCTGACCTGTATGTCTGCGTGCCACGTGCATGCCTGACACCTTTGCAGGCCAGAGTCGGTGTGTGTGTGTGTGTGTGTGTGTGTGTGTGTGTGTTGGATCCCCTGGAGCTGCCGGGTGGGTGCTGGGAATCAAACTCAGGTCGTCTGCAAGAGCAGCCAGTGCCTGGGTAGCTGTGGTGCACACTTTTAATCCCAGTACTCATGAGGCAGAGGCATGTGGATCTTTCTGAGTCTGAGGCTAGCCTGGGCTACGGGGGTGAGTTCCAGGTCAGCCAGGACTACACAGTTAGACTGTCTAAAAAACCCAAAACGAACATAGGAGCAGATAGACAGACAAGAGGAGACAGTCTTAACCATTGAGCTCTTCCTCCAGCGCCACAGGAACTGGGAAGTGAGGTAAGAGCTGGCCGAAGCTGCGGCTGCGGCTGCCGGAGGTGGAGTCAAGTCTGGTTTGAACTAGTTTTTAAGAAGACCCGACAGAGCCAAAGACAGCAAGAAGGGACACAGTGGGCAGGTCATCCCCAAGTGTCAGGAAGATCCCAGTGGATTCGACAAGAACAAGGAAATGCTACGTGCGTAAAAGTGAAACCCTCGAAGGATAGAAGTAAAACAACGGACCGGATGGAGGAATACTTAGATTATAACTGAGGCAAACTGCCTGGAACCCAAACATGATAGTTCATTCCTCTGGTCCTAGGACTCAGGAGGCCATGGCAGGAGCACTGAAAGCTCAAGGCTAGCCTGGGTGATTTGACAAGACCCTGTCTCAAAATAATTAGGAGCATATTCAGGTGTAGAGCCCCGCCTAGAATCATGAGTGAAGGGCTGGGGGCGTGGTCAGGGGGTGGAGCTCTGCCTAGAATCATGAGTAAAGGGCTGGGGGCGTGGTCAGGGGGTGGAGCCCTGCCTATAATCCTGAGTGAAGGGCCGGGGGCGTGGTCAGGGGTGGAGCTCTGCCTAGAACCCCTCAGTGAAGGGCTGGGTGTAGCTGGTCTCTGCTACTTTGCAGGTTTTTCTTTTCCCTGAACCTAACTTCTTTCCTTTTGTTTCTTCTTTGAGCATGACTATTAACAAGCTGCAAACGACCCCCCATCCCACCACCAACCACGACCCCACCTCTCGGAGTCCTAATACCATCTGAAAAGTTCCCAGAATTCCAAATGTCACACGATCAAAGAAACTATCTGTAGCTGGCAAAACCACGCCTCTGCTAGAGCGTGAGGGAAATCACAGCCGGCTGCCCTGGACAGTCTGGACAGCCCACACGTCCTATACCAGGGATTAAAGTGAAAGCTTATTCTATTTCTGTATTTTTTTTAAAAAGAAACAAAATTCCAGCATTGTCACTACAGCTGGGGGCATGGCCAGGGTGGATCCTCGCCTAAAATCCCCCAGTGAGGGGCTAGGCATTTGGCTGTCAGGGGTGACTGTCGGTGTACGATGTGCCGGGTCCTTAGGATTGTGTACGATGTGCCGGGTCCTTAGGATTGCAGGCTCACATCCTATCTGGTTTGCCAAAATTGTTTTAACAACAAACTCCACGGGAATAATGAAGTCGGTGTCTACAACAATCTTGTCCAGGTTCACGGGGATGACCGTGGGCAGCCACGAGGTGTGTAAAATGCAGATGACTAGAGCTGACACGTTTTTGTAAGTACAAACATATAGGATTGCAGAGACAGTGCTAAGTCAAGAATGTAAATATCTCACTCAATAGATGGGGTGTGGCTCAGTGGTGGGGAACTCATCTACCATGGAAGGCCTGGTTTTAATCTCTGACACTGCAAAACTTTCCATTAATGATTTAATTTTTAAAAATTTTAAAAATTAGCCGGGCGTGGTGGCGCACGCCTGTAATCCCAGCACTTGGGAGGCAGAGGCAGGAGGATTTCTGAGTTCGAGGCCAGCCTGGTCTACAGAGTGAGTTCCAGGACAGCCAGGACTACACAGAGAAACCCTGTCTCGAAAAACCAAAAAAAAAAAAAATTTTTTTTTAAAATTGCCGGGCGTGGTAGCACACGCCTGTAATCCCAGCACTTGGAAGGCAGAGGCAGGCGGATTTCTGAGTTCGAGGCCAGCCTGGTCTACAGAGTGAGTTCCAGGACAGCCCGGGCTATACAGAGAAACCCTGTCTCAAAAAAACCAAAAATAAATAAATAAATAAATAAATAAATAAATAAATAAAATTAATTGGTTATTTATTTACGTTTCAAATGTTGTCCCGCTTCCCAGTTCCCCTTAGTAACCCTCCTCATCCCATCCACTCTCTGCTTTGGCTCTAAGAGGTTGTTCACCCACTCACCCACCCACCCACTCCCTCCCTCCCTCCCACCTCAGCCCTCTATCATCCTCCTATGCGGGGGCAACAAGCCTTCTCAGGACTAAGGACCTCCTCTCCCACTGATGCCAGATAAGGCACTCCTCTATTACATATGTAGCCCCATCCATGTATGCTCTTCGGTTGGTGGTTTAGTGCCTGGGAGCTCTGGGGTAGGGTTCTGGTTAGTTGATATGGGGTTGCCATCCCCTTCAGCTCCTTCGGTCCTTCCCCTAACTCTTCCACTGGGGTCTCCAGGCTCAGTCCGACGGCTGGTTATGAGTCTCTGCATCCGTCTCAGTCAGTTCCTCAAAGAGCCTCTCAGTATGGACAGCCGTACTAGGCTCCTGCCTGTGAGCACTTCCTGGCATCATCAATAGTGTCGGGGTTTGGTGTCTGCAGATGAGGTGGATCCCCAGGTGGGGTGGTCTCTGGATGGCCTTTCCTTCAGTCTCTGCTCCTTTTATTTATTTATTTATTTATTTATTTATTTTTTTGGTCCCTGCATTTCCTTTAGACAGGAACAATTCTGGGTTAAAATTTTTGAGATGGGTGGGTGGTCCTGTTTATCTATTGGAGGTGTCTCTTCAGGTTCTATCTCCCTTCTGTTGGGTGTTTCTGCTAATGTTGTCCCCCCACCCATGTTGGGTCCTGGGAACCTCTTGCTTCCCTGGCATCTGGGATTTTCTAGTGGTTCTCCCTGCCCCCCCTCCACTGCTACATATTTCTACTCATTCTCTGCGCCCTCTGGACTTCTCTCCTGCCTCTTCCCACACCCGATTCTGTCCCACCCCCTTTCCCTTCCCCTCCCTCTATACCTCCTGTGATTATTTTGTTCCCCCTTCTAAGTAGGACTTTGGTCTTCCTTCTTGTTAAGCTTCGTATGGTCTGTGAGTTGTATCGTGGGTATTCTGAGCTTTTGGGCTAATATCCCCTTATCAGTGAATACATACCATGTGTTTCCTTTTGTGTCTGGTTACCTCACTTAGGATGATATTTTCTAGTTCCATCCATTTGCTTGCAACATTCATGAAGTCATCATTTTTAGTAGCTGAGCCGCACTCCATTGTGTAAATGGACCACATTTTCTGTATTCATTCTTCTGTTGGGGGACATCTGGTTGTTCACAGCTTCTGGCTATTATAAATAAGGCTTCTATGAACATAGTGGAGCATGTATCCTTGTTATATGTTGAAGCAGATTTTGGGCATATGCCCAGTAGTGGTATAGCTGGGTCTTCAGGTAGAACTATTTCCAATTTTCTGAGGAACCGTCAGATTGATTTTAAAAGTAGTTACACTGGCTTGCAATCCCGTCAGCAAAGGGAGGGTGTTCCTCTTTCTCCACATCCCTGCCAGAATCTTCTGTCACCTGAATTTTTTATCTTAGCCATTCTGATTGGTGTGAGGTAAAATCTCAGGGTCATTTTGATTTGCATTTCCCTGATGACTAAGGATGTTGAACATTTCTTTAGGTGAGTCTCAGCCATTCAAGATTCCTGAGTTGAGAATTCTTTGTTTAGCTCTGTACCCCATTTTTAAATAAGGTTATTTGCTTCTCTGGAGTCTTTTTTTTTTTTTTTTTTTTGAGACAGGGTTACTCTGTGTAGTCCTGGGTGTCCTGGAGCTCACTTTGTAGACCAGGCTGGCCTCAAACTCAGAAATCCGCCTGCCTCTCCCTCCCAAGTGCTGGGATTACAGGCGTGTGCCACCACCGCCCGGCTTCTCTGGAGTCTTAATTTCTTGAGTTTATTGTATATTTTGGATATTAACCCTCTATTGGATGTAGGGTTGGTAAAGATTCTTTGCCCAATCTGTAGGTTGCCATTTTGTCCCATTGAGAGTGTTCTTTGCCTTACAGACATTCTCAATTTTATGAGGTCCCATTTGTCAATTGTCGATCTTAGCGCCATTGGTGGTCTGTTCAGGGAAATTTCCCCAGTGCCAATGTGTTCTAGGCTCTTTTCCATTTTCTCTTTTATTCAATTCAGTGGATCTGGTTTTATGTTGAGGTCCTTGATCCATTTGGACTTGAACTCTGTACAGGGAGATAAAAAAAAAGGATCAATTTCCATTCTTATATTGTGGGTTGCCAGTTGAACCAGCACCATTTGTTGAAAATGCTTTTTTTCCCACTGGGTGGTTCTGGCTGGTCAAAGAGCAAGTGACCACAGGTGTGTGGGTTCATTTTTGGTCTTCAATTTTACTCCATTGATCTACCTGTCTATCTCTGTACCAATGCCATGTGTCTTCTTTCTTTCTTTCTTTCTTTCTTTCTTTCTTTCTTTCTTTTCACTATTGCTCTGTAATCCAGTTTGAAGTCAGGGGTGGCGATTCCCCCATAAGTTCTTTTAATGTTGAGAATAGTTTTCACTGTCCTGGGTCTTTTGTTATTACAGATGAAGTTGAGAATTGCTATTAATATCTGTGTGAAGAGTTGAGTTGATGGGGATTGCACTGAATCTGTAGACTGCTTTAGGTAAGATGGCCATTTTCACTATCTTAACCTTGCAGATCCATGATCATGGGAGATCTTTCCGTCTTCTGAGGACTTCTTGGATTTCTTTCTTCAGAGACCTGAAGTTCTTGTCATACAGATCTTTCACTTGCTTGGTTAGAGTCACACCAAGATATTTTATATTATTCGTGACTATTGTGAATGGTGTGGTTTACCTAATTTTTTTTCAGCCCATTTACCCTTTGTGTAGAGGAAGGCTACTGATTTGTTTGAGTTAATTTTATATCCAGCCACTTTGCTGATGTTGTTGATCAGGTGTAGGAATTCTCTGATAGGATTTTTGGAGTTGCTTATGTATACTATAACATCATCTGAAAATAGCGCTATCTTGATTTCTTCCTTTCCAATCCTTTTGACCTCCTTTTGTTGTCTAATTGCTAGAACTTTGAATACTTATATTGAATAAATAGGGAGACAGTGGGCAGCCCTGTTTTGTCCCTGATTTTAGTGGGATTTTTTCTAGTTTCCATTTAATTTGATGTTGGCCTTTGGTTTGCTGTCTATTGCTTTTCTTTCCTGATCAATGTTTACTGTCTTTATGAAAAAAATCTTCACAGAAAATTGCTCTAGCTTTCAGCAGCCCATTCCCGAGCTCCGAGGAAGCTCGCCTTCTTTTGAGCAACTCAGTCTTTCTTCTGGGCAAGAGACACTTTAGGGCAATTCCACCTCTTCTTCTTCACGTCTCTCTTGGGCTTCTTCTCATAGACTTGGATTCTCTCGGATAGCAGCATGGGCCTTCTCCATCTCCTCCATCATGTCTGGAGTTACGTTGTTCTTGATGTACTGAGAGAACTGTCTCTTATGTGCATCTTTGTTTTCCTCCATTAGGTAGAGCATGTAGTCTGCCACATTCTGACCCATGATGTGCTTCCAATGTACCCGTGCATTGAACTTCTCGCTTTCAGAGTCATAACCAGGGAATCGTTTGGTACTATGAGGGATAGACAGGCCTCCATCCACAGCTCCCTTCAAGGCCCCAGAAACTTTATTGCCAGTTGTAGTTCAGGCAAGACTTGGCAACCAAATAGCAGGTGAAGGCACCAGGCTGACCGTCAGTGCTTTCCACATTGTATTTACCTCCAGTCACCTCCGCTTGGCCTTCATGGATCTTGTCTATGCCAAACCTATTCAGAAGCCCACGGGCCAGCAGGCCAGTGCAATAGGCAATAGGCTGCAGCATAATTCTGTCAGGCCAACTCTCACACCGTATTTTAGAAATTCATGTGCATATGCCTCATAGATGATCATTTTCCCTTCTATATGGGCATATGCAATCTGGCAGACAAGATCTCTGGTAGTTACAAGGACCATAATCCTGTATTTGTGTGTATTGTACTTATTCTTGTCCTGGATCACTGATTGTTTCTGTGCACAGCAGTCAGTCTTACCCTCTGCCACCTTCTAAGTCTCACTTGGTACCTTTTAAAGTAGGCCTTATTCTTGAGAGCTTTCACGAACTCCATCCTGTGGAACAGAGAGCTGCAACCACGGCTCCATGCAGACCTACAGAGTTGGCTGCGCTAGGGGGAAAAAGCTGTCTATTGATTTTAATATGTGCCTTGAATTCCTGATCTCTCCAAGACTTTTTAACATGAAGGGGTGTTATGTTTTGTCAAAGGTTTTTGTTTTTGTTTTTGTTTTTGTTTTTTTTTTTTGGAATTTGGTTTTTTCGAGACAGGGTTTCTCTGTATAGCCCTGGCTGTCCTGGAACTCACTCTGTAGACCAGGCTGGCCTCGAACTCAGAAATCCGCCTACCTCTGCCTCCCAAGTGCTGGGATTACAGGCATGCGCCACCACCGCTCGGCCAAAGTTTTTTTTTCAGCATCTAATCATGAGGTTTTATTCTGAGCTTGTTTATATAGTGGATTTCCTCATATTGAACCATCCCTGCATCCCTGGGATGAAGCCTACTTTATCACAGTGAGTGATCATTTTGATATGTTCTTGCATTAGGTTTGCAAGAATTTTATTGAGTATTTTTGCATCGGAATTCACAAGGGAAATTGGTCTGATGTTCTCTTCCTTTGTTGGGTCTTTATGTGGTTTAGGTATCAGCATAACTGTGGCTTCATAAAATGTATTAGGTAGTGTTCCTTCTGTTTCTATTTTATGGAATAGTTTGAGAAGTATTGGTATTGGGTCTTCTTTGAAGGTCTGATTCTGCACGAAAACTATCTGGTCCTGGGTGGGTTTTTTTTTTTTCCGTTTTTTTCGAGACAGGGTTTCTCTGTGTAGCCCTGGCTGTCCTGGAACTCACTCTGTAGACCAGGCTGGCCTCGAACTCAGAAATCCACCTGCCTCTGCCTCCCAAGTGCTGGGATTACAGGCATGCGCCACCACACCCGGCTTGGTTTTGAGAATTTTAATGGCTGCTTCTATTTCCTTGGCTGATATGGGATATAGACGCATAGGCAGATGTGTCCTAGTACCTATTGGTAGACAGTATGCAGTTATTGGTAGGCAGTATGCAGTTATGGGATGCTGTGCTGGTGAGTGGGCCCTCCCTGTACCAGAGGGAGAATGCTATGGATGCATGGGACTGTTTAGATGGCTTATCCTGATTTAACTTTGGTACCCGGTATCTGTCTAGAAAATCATCCCTTTCGGCTAGATTTTCCAGTTTTGTTGACTGTCGCCTTTTGTAGTAGATCTCATGATTTTTTGAATTTCCTCTGTTTCTGCTGTTATGTCTCCCTTTCATCTGTCGTCTCCTCTTGGGTGTATTTGCTCCTTTTTGTTCTAGAGCTTTCAGATCTGCTGTTAAGCTGCTCGTGGGGGATCTCTCCAAATTTATTTTTCATAGAACCTTTTTAGTTTATTAGTCCTTTCAGAAATCTGCACATCACAGTAGAACATCAGATCACCACGGGTCTACTCCTTTGGCTTTTTGCCAGCACCTGCATTGGCCTCTGCAGTCCCTCTGACCTTCTCCATTCTGTTCTTGCATTCCTTTCGATGTTTTCAGGAGGTCGTTTTCTCTCATAAAGGGCATGTCTTGCAAGTCTGTGTTTAGGCTCATTCTTATTTGCATAATCTAAAGAATCATAGATCATGCCACTACCAAAGTGGGTTCTGAATCCAAATACAAAGATTACATCTGGTGTGGTTTTGTACATTTTTGGCCAACTTTTCCCAAATTTCTGTCTTTGGTACTGTTGCCTTCCCAGGATGAAGGACATCAATGACCATCTGTTTCCTCTGAAGCACATGGTTTGTCATGAACTTCCTGGTCCAGATGGTTACCACGCCTTTCATGGTGGCTTTGGTGCCAGAGCTGTAGATGAGGAAAAGAGGACCTCTCACTGCCGAACAATCATATCCTCTCCAAGTTATTATTATTATTATTATTATTATTATTATTATTATGGTTTTTCGAAACAGGGTTTCTCTGTGTAGCCTTGGCTGTCCTGGAACTTAATCTGTAGACCAGGCTGGCCTCGAACTCAGAAATCTGCCTGCCTCTGCCTCCCAAGTGCTGGGATTTCAGTGCCACCACCGCCTGGCCTCCAAGTTTTTTATGAAGGCACTCAGAGCTATGAGTTTTCCTCTTAGCACTACTTTCATTGTGTCCCATAAGTTTGGGTATGATATGTCTTCATTTTTGTTAAATTCTAGAAAGCCTTTAATTTCTTTATTTCTTCCCTGACCAAGTTATCGTTGACTAGAGAGTTGTTCAGCTTCCAGGTGTATGTGGGCTTTCTGTTGTTTTTGTTGCTATTGAAGACCAGACTTAGCCTATGGTGATCTGATAGAATGCATGCTATTAAGTCAATCTTCTTGTATCTGTTGAGGCTTGTTTTGTGTTTGATTATGTGGTCAGTTTTAGAGAAGGTGCTGTGAAGTGCTGAGAAGGTATATTCTTTGGTTTTAGGATGAAATATCCTATAGATACCTGTTAAATCCATTTGGTTCATAACTTCTGTTAGTTTTAATGTGTTTCTGTTTAGTTTCTGTTTCATGATCTGTCCCTTGGTGGAAGTGGGTTGTTGAGGTCTCCCAGGATTATTGTGTGAGGAGCAATGTGTGCTTTGAGCTTTAGTAACATTTTTTTTTTTTTTTTTTACAAATTTGAGTGCCCTTGCATTTGGGGCACAGATGTGCAGAAGTGAGAGTTTCTCTTGGTGGATTTTTCCTTTGATGAGCATCAAGTGTCCTTCCCCATCCTTTTTTTTTGATAATTTTTGGTTGAGAGTTTATGTTATTGGATATTAGAATTTGGTTATTGGTTAATCCAGTTTGCTTCTTGGGACTATTTGCTTGGAAAATTTTTTTCTAGCCTTTTACTTTGAGGCAGTGTCTGTCTTTGTCACTAAGGTGTGTTTCCTGTATGCAGCAAAATGTTGAGTCCTGTTTACATATCCAGTCTGTCAGCCTATGTCTTTTTATTGGGGAATTGAGTCCATAGATGTTGAGAAATATTAAAGATCAATGATTGTTGCTTCCTGCTGTTTTGTTGTTATAGGGGAATTATGCTTGTGCGGTTCTCTTCTTTTGGGTTTGTTGTGAGATTAATTTCTTGGTTTTTCTTGGGTGAAGTTTCCCTCCTTGTGTTGGAGTTTTCTTTCTATTATCCTCTGTAGGGCTGGTTTAGTAGAAAGTTATTGTGGGTTTTCTCTGTATAGCCCTGGCTGTACTGGAACTCACTCTGTAGACCAGGCTGGCCTTGAACTCAGAAATCTGCTTGCCTCTGCTTCCCAGAGTGCTGGGATTACAGGCATGCACCGCCACTGCCTGGCGAAAGTTGTTGTTTAAATTTGGTTTTGTCATGGAATATCTTGGTATCTCCATCTATGGTAATTGAGTTTTGCTGGGTATAGTAGCCTGGACTGGCATTTGTGTTCTCTTATGGTCTGCCCAAGATCTTTCAGCTTTTAGAGTCTCTGTTGAGAATTCAGATGCAATTCTGATAGGTCTGTCTTTATATGTTACTTAACCTTTTTTCCTTTACTGCTTTTAACTTTTTCTTTGTTCTGTGTATTTGGTGTTTCAATTATCATGTGATGAGAGGAATTCCCTTTCTGGTCCAACCTATTTGGTGTTCTGTAGGCTTCTTGTATGTTTCTTTGGGTTAGGAAAGTTTTCTTCTATGATTTTGTTAAAGATGTTTACTGGCCCTTTGAATTGGGATGCTTTGCTTTCTCTCTATACCTATTATTCTTAGGTTTGGTCTTTTCATTGTGTCCTAAATTTCCTGGATATTTTGGGTTAGGAGTTTTTTTTTTTTTCACTTTGTGTTTTGTTTGACTGTTGTGTCAATGTCTTCTATGGTATCTTCTATTTCTGAGATTCTCTCTCCAATCTCTTGTATTCTGTTGGTGATGCTTGCATTTGTGACTCCTGATCACTTTTCTTGGTTTTTCCATCTCCAGGGTTGAGTTCCTTTGTGATTTATTTATTGTTTCTATTTCCATTTTTAGATCTTGGACAGTTTTGTTCAATTCCTTCACTGGGTTGTATTTTCCTGTATTTCTTTAAGGGATTTCTGTGTTTCATTTTTAATGGCTTCTACTTGTTTACCTTTGTTCTACTGTATTTTTAAAAAATATTATTTATTTTTTGTTTATATGAGTACACTGTAGCTGTCTTCAGACACACACCAGAAGAGGGCATCAGATCCCATTACAGATGGTTGTGAGCCACCATGCGGTTGCTGGGAATTGAACTCAGCACCTCTGGAAGAACAGTCAGTGCTCTTAACCACTGAGCCATCTCTCCAGCCCTCCTGTATTTTTTTTAAGGGAGTTATTTAAATTCTTCTTAAGGTTCTCTATCATTTTTATGAGATTGGATTTTATATCAGAGTCTTGCTTTTCAGGTAGGTGTGATAGGGTATCCAGTGCTTGCTGTGGTGGGAGAACTGGGCTCCGATACTGCCAAGTGGCATTAGTTTCTGTTGTTTATGTTCTTGTGCTTGCCCCTTGCCATCTGGTTATCTCTGGTGTTTACTGCCCTTGCTGCCTCTGACTGGAGTCTCTTCCTTCTGTGAGCCTGGTTAATTTGGGCCTCTTTGGATCAGGCTGACTCCGTGTGTGGAGAGGATGGGGAATGCTGGAGCACATGACCTGCTCCTGAGTGCAGTTGCAGACTGGAAGGAAGGTGTGTCTTTGGCAGGGTGGAAGGTTCCGTGTCATATGGGACCCAGGGGTGTGTGTTCCCAGTTAGGCTAGGTTCTGTGGCAGGGGTTGGGGACAGGGGATGACTCACTTGAGCCTGGTGATATCAGAACTCCTAGGGATCAAGCTGTCTCTGGGTGTGGGTGGGGTGGGGTGGGTGCTGGAGCACAGAGACTGCTCCTGGGCTCAGATGCAGGCTGGAAGCTCATTACTAATTTTATACTGATTGCACATTAGGAAGATAATACTTAAAGATATGTGGCATTAAATAAAACATGTCACAAAACTTTCAGTTCTCGTCCCTTTTGACATGTAGTCAGTGGGAGATTTTAGGGTGATTTCTCTCTCTCTCCCCATTGGATGGTGCTGCTCTGGACGGAGTGAAGCCCAGTCACATGTCTGTAATTATGGAGGTCATTGCTAGAAAAAAATCAAGCCACACAGGTTATCAAGGATGAATGGACAAAAGATGCAGAGGTCATGTAACCGTCTGGAGGGGTCACTTGAAGTCAAGTGCTTGCCCTAATTCTTTTTTTTTCTTGTCTGTATTTTAGAGACACAGAGTCTCTTTTCATAGCCCTGGCTGTCCTGGAACTCCATATTTAGACCAGGCTGGCCTCAAATTCAGAGAACCTCCTGCCTTTGCCTCTGAGTGCTGGGATTAAAGGTGTGTGTTACCACATATGGCTTCATTTGGGTTCTGGAAAGACACTGGGAAGGCAGCTCTCTGAGTCAGGAACTCAAACGCAGCAGAAACTTGGGGACAGGAGTTGATGAAGAACCCATGGCGTGCTGGTTACTGGCTTGTTCCTAGTGGCTTTCTCAGCCTGCTTTCTTATAGAACCCAGGACTACCTACTTGCCCAGGGATGGCACCACACACAATGGATTGGGCTCTCCTTTACCAATCAATAAGAAAATGCCCTACTAACTTGTGTAAAGCCCAGTCTTACAGAGGCATTTTCTGAATTGTTTTCTCTTCTCAGATAAATCTACCTTTGTGTCAAAATGACATAAAAGGCTCTGGGAAGTGGTGGCATATGCCTTTAAGCTCTTGGGAGGTAGAGGCAGGCAGATCTCTGTGAGTTCAAGGCCAGCCTGGTCTACACAAGAGAATTCCAGGACAGCCAGGGGATACACAAAGAAACCCTGTCTTGGAAAACCAAAACCAAAACCAACCAACCAACCAACCAACCAACCAACCAAAACTAGCCAAGGCAACTTTCTAGAGAGCATGTCCTGCAAAAGGATGGGGAGAAAGCTGATTTCCCAAATGGAGCTTCTGGTAGACAGGCTGTATCTGGTAGTGGCTAGGCACAGATGCCCTAGAACCTATTGGTAGACAGCAGGTAATTGTGGGATGTCGTACCAGTGAGCGAATGCTATGATGCCTGGATTGCTCCTGGGTTACAGCACATGGCAAGGCTATCCTGCCATCCATTCTGAGAGGAGCTTTGACACAGCTCCTTATAGTAGTACAAGGCACCATCTTGTATTTTTTTTGGGGGGGCATCTTTATTATGCTGCTTCTTGTGACTTGAATGACAGTGTCCCCTCCAAAATTCACTCCTAATGTTGTGATGACTATTACATTATGTAGAGGGCGACTGAGTCTGGAGCACAGAGCCTTCAAGGGAGTTACACCTTATAAAAGGATTTGAGGTTGGGGAGGCGGGGGAGGGGCTGGCTGCTCGCCCTCTCACCCTTGTATCATGTCAAGACACAATCTCGGCTGCAGAGCACGGTTCTTTAACGGATGCTGAACCTGACCCAGCGCGCACCACCAGCTAGACTGGTCTGCTAGGGAGTCCTGGGACCCACATGCCTCCCTATCGCCAGGGCTAGCTACAGGGATGTGGATCTGGGTCCTCTATGGTGCCAGGGATTCAGACTCGGCTCTTCACAGTGTGGCAGGCACTGTACTAAACCATCTCCCCAGTCCCGGGAAATACATTTCTGTGGATGCAGTTTTTGAGCCCAAGATCCTCCTGACTTCAGCCTTCTGGGTGCTAGGATTAACATGTGGAGCAAGATGCTGGTTTTTATATTTTTTTATTTTTGGAGACAGGGTTTCTCTGTGCAGCCCTGGCTGTCCTAGAACTAGCTGTGTAGACCAGGCTAACCTTGAACTCAGGAATCCAACTGCCTCTAACTCCTGAAGTGCTAGGATTAAATGCATGCACCATCACCACCACCAAGCTCAATATGCCAGATTTAATTTATGTTCTTTATAACCCATTTGTGGCATTATTATTATTATTATCATTATCATCATCATCATCATTATTATGTGTCTTGTGTGGTGATTGATTGAGAATATGACCCCCACAAACTCATATGCTTCAACAGTTGGTCCCCAGTTGGTGAACTGCTTGGAAAGGATCAGAAGGCGTAGCCTTGTTGGAGGGGGTGTGGCCTTGTTGGAGGGGGTGTGGCCTTGTTGGAGGAGGTAAGCGTGGAGGTTTCAAACACCCACACATTCCTATTTAGTGCATTCTATCTGTCTGTCTGTCTGTCTGTCTGTCTGTCTGTCTTCAGGACCTTGTCTGCTTGCCCCATGCCTCCCTGCCACATTGGCTGTGATTTCACCTTTGAACTATAAGCCCTGATTTAAATGCTTTCTTCTGTACGTGGCTGCAACCAGGGTGTTTTTGTCATGGCAATTTAAAAGTAACTAAGACATCTTGCTCTGCTGCCAGACCGTCCTTGAACTCTTGGGCTCCAGGGACCCTCCTGCCTCTGACTCCTGAGAGCAAAGCTGTGGCCGTCTTCCACCTTGGCTGTGGTATTCTCTTAGAGCAGTACAGACATACTTCAGTCCTTCAGTGTGTTATTCAAAATCTTTCAAGGAAGCTGGGCGGTGGTGGCGCACGCCTTTAATCCCAGCACTTGGGAGGCAGAGGCAGGTGGATTTCTGAGTTCGAGGCTAGCCTGGTCTACAGAGTGAGTTCCAGGACAGCCAGGACTATACAGAGAAACCCTGTCTCGAAAAACAAAACAAAACAAAACAAAAAAAAACAACAAAACAAAACTAAACAAAACAAAAAACCAAAAAACCAAACCAAACCAAACCAAAAACCAAAAAAAAAACCAAAAAAAAAAGAAAAACAAAAACAAAACAAACAAACAAACAAAAAACAAAACAAAACAAAATCTTTCAAGGTATGACTCAAGCCATATTATGACATAATGGAGTTGGGGGGGGCATGGGGAGAAACAGGTCACCACTGGGGTCTAGCTTGGGTGTTGTGGTGTGATGTCCCTCTTCAGAGCCTAACAGCTGTTGTGGTCCTTATCGGAGCAGTCATGGCCGCCTGTAAGATATCCTTAAGACTGGGGTTGATGCTACCTCACAGCACAGGCATCGTCTGAGATGCCATCCCTTCCTACGGCCTCCTCCCAGTTGTATGTGATCCCAGTCTGCTTCTGGCCTCAGGAGATGCCAGAGTTCACGGTGTGGAAGCATGTCTGAAAGGGGAACCCCATCTACACAGCTCTGGAGATATTATCATCCATGCTGGGTGGGATGGTTCATGTATGCTCTGCCCAGGGAGTGGCACTATTAGGAGGTGTGGCCCTGTTGGAGTAGGTGTGTCACTGTGGGCGTGAGCTTAAGACCCTCACCCTAGCTGGCCGAGAGTCAGTCTTCCCCTAGCAGCCTTCAGATGAAGATGTAGAACTCTCATCTCTGCCTGCACCATGCCTGCCTGGATGCTGCCATGCTCCTGTCTTGACATTAATGGACTGACTTTCTGAACCAGTAAGCCACACCCAATGAAATGTCCTTAAATGTTGCCTTGGTCATGGTGTCTGTTCATAGTAGTAAAACACTAAGACACTGGGCACCCCCTTTTGGTGGTTCTGTTGTTTTGGGGTCATGTATACGCTCTGCAAGTCTAATAAACTCACTGGCTTCAGGGGACTCACACCTGTCTGTAGGATCCCTTTAGGGTGAACAGTTGCTTGGGCCGGAGAGGGAAAGGGGCAGGGCTGCGTGGAGGGAGGACTGAGCACGCTGGCACAGTCTCTGGAGTTACAGATGGTTGTGAGCCGCCATGTCCATGCTGGGAACGAGCCCTGAGTTCTCTGCAAGAGCCTCTTAGCCACTGAGCCGTCTCTCCATCACAGTGTGGTGGTCTGACTACGCGTGGCCCACGGGAACTGGCACTCTTAGGAGGTGTGTGGTCTTGTTAGAGGAAGTGTGTCCCTGTGGAAGTGGCCTTTGAGGTCTCATCTACGCTCAAGTCTGCTCAGTATAGAATCTTACCCTTCTGTCTGCTTTTAGATCAAGAACTCTTGCCTCCTCCAGCACCATGTCTGCCTGCACGAGGCCATGCTCCCCGCCAGGATGATAATGGGCTGAACGTCTTAAACTGTAAGCCAGCCCCAAGTATATGTTTGCATTTATAAGACTGGCCTTGGTCATGGTATCCCTTTACAGCAATGAAACCCTGATTAAAGACACTTTTGTTTGTGGTTTTTTTTTTTTTTTTTGGTAGATTTAAATTTTATTTTCTTTTTCTTTTTCTTTTCTTTTTTCTTTTTCTTTCTTTTTGGTTTTGCGAGACAGGGTTTCTCTGCGAAGCCCTGGCTGTCCTGGAACTCACTCTGTAGATCAGGCTGACCTCGAACTCAGAAATCCGCCTGCCTCTGCCTCCCAAGTGCTGGGATTAAAGGCATGCGCCACCGCACCCGGTGCATTAAATTTTATTTTCTATGTATGTGCTTGAGTACATGCAGGCCTCCAAGGGTAGGCCAACAGGGAAGATTGAATCCCCTAGATCTGAGTCATAGGCAGTTGTAAATCCCTATATGGGGACTAGGGATGGAACTTGGCCTGGGCCACAGTGACTTCACGATGGGATATAGACTGAAACATTGCCAAAGTAGCCCAGGCCTTGGTCTTACAGCAAGCCTCCTGCCCTAGCCTCTTCGGCGGTGAGATAACAGGTGTGATCTACCACACCTGGCTTCACTGACTTTCCAAATAAGATTACATTCTTTTTTTTTAAAAAAAATTTATTCATTTTATGTGAGTACACTGTTGCTGTCTTCAGACACACCAGAAGAGATCATCAGAGCCCCATTACAGATGGTTGTGAGCCACCACGCGGTTGCTGGACATTGAACTCAGGACCTCTGGAAGAGCAGACAGTGCTCTTAACTGCTGAGCCGTCCAGCCTGAGGCTATGCTCTTTTCTTTTCTTGTTTTTTTTTTTTTTTTTTAGGCTGGGTGTGGAGCCCACACTTCTGCACACTTCTGCCAATAGTTTCTGAACTCTGGCCTGGACGAGAGATGTTGTCGAGACATCACCTGAGGAAACTCAAACGCCTTCTCTTCTCTAGTGACGCTCATGCTTCCCACCTGGCTGAAAGGTCACCTGAGTTCTCCACTGCAACTACCAAGCCCACGGGAAAGCAAGCCCTAATCTGGAAGAATCTTTCCGTCCATCCTTTCATCCAACTGCTTACCTTTGGAGATTGGTGTGTGTGTGTGTGTGTGTGTGTGTGTGTGTGTGTGTTGCTCTTGTTGCTTGTTTTGATACACGTAGGGTCTTACTATGTAGCCCTGGCTGTTCTGGAACTTGCTCTATGGACCAGGTTGGCCTCCAACTCCTGAGTGCTGGGATTAAAGGCATCGTGGCGCCACAGCCAGGGACTTGGTTTCTTGAGGCAGGGTCTCCCTGCACAGCCCACGCTTCAAGCACAGCCTCGAGCGGATAGTAACTCTCATGCCTCAGCCTCCCGGGGCACTGGAGTTACATGAGCCACCGTGCCTGGCTTTCTCTAGTGATCCTCGTCACCGTTCGCTTTGGGGGTGTGTGTGTCTACCCCGGTTATAGCAGGCTGACTCAGGTTCATGGAATGAACGAACCCACCAGCCCCCTCCCCCAACCTTTTTTTCCCCACCCTTTTCCTGAGAAATCTCAACCACAGAAGGAACCGCCCCAACAGATGTGATGGTCAAGAGCTAAGGATGGCGCTCCGGCTCCGGGGCAGGGGCGGACTTTCTGTCTTGGGTGGGCAAACCCTCAGGGGTGGGGCACAACGTTTGTGCCTGAGCCTCAGTGGTGCCGTCACCTCACAGCTCAGCTGCTCCTCGCCCCGGGGTGGGAAGGGGTCATTCGGTGACTTGTGTAGACCAGAGGCCTTCACCTCTGCAAGCCTAGGTCTGCCCACTGGTGCACCTCCATCAAGTGTCCCCCATTCTGTCTGCACCGTCCTGGCGGCAAATCCATTTCTGCGCACCTGTTCTGGGGTCTCTCACGCCCGCCCCTCTTCTCCGTGCACCTGAGGCCTGTATCCTTCGCGTCAGGACCCCCACCCCCCACCCCCAGGCCATCCCTCCCTCACCTGTGGGCTGTCTCTTCTCCTCTCTAGACCATTCCCCCTCATTTCAGGACATCCCCTTCACCTCGGGACTATCCCCCTCATTTCAGGACATCCCCTCCCATGTCTAGTCCCTTCCCCATCACTTCTGGACCTTCTTCCCCTCACCTGCAGACCGTCTCCATCTCACTTCCAAGACCTAAACCCCTCACTGCCAGGGGGTCCCCGCACCTGCGGAACCTCCTCACCTGTGGATCGTTCCCTGCGTGCACCATCTCCCCCACCTGTGCACCTTCCCCGTGGTGGCTGAGCATCCACGCAGGAACCCGCTGGTTGGCTGATGGCCGGGGCGGGGACCCCCGCCTCTGGACCTCCGCTCCTCCCCAGCACACCTACTACGCGCCTCCCGCGGCCCCGCCCCACTCCGCCTCCCGGCTCCTCCGCCAATAAGCGCGCCGCACCGCATCCGGGGACCCGCGCGGCCGCCGCCTCCCGCGCGCACGCTCGGCCATGGCGGAGGTGAGTGAGCGGCTGGGTAGGGGCCCCTCCCACACGCTGCCCCGGGTCTACCTGGTCCGGCCCGTGCTCTCCCAGTCCGAGCGCCTCGAGCCTCCCCGCTAGTTCCCGGCGGAGCATGAGCCCCCGTGGGCGCCCGACGAACCCCCGACTCTCCATCTCGGCTGCGGTGCGCATGCGCGGGCTGGGGCGGGGGAGGGGCGCGAGGCGCGGGCGGCCGGGTGCGGGGCCGAGACCCGGGGCCGCGCGCGGCGGGAGGGCGCCGCGGACCCGGAGTGGGTGTGCGGCGCCGGCGTCCGGGACGGCGGCGCGGGGGACCGTATCCCGGCGCGCTGGGGATGAGCAGGGCGCGGAGTCGGCGACTCTGTGCGAGCGGAAAGTTTCGCGCGTGGAGTTCGTCTGGCCGTGGAAGCGAGGGCGCGGGCCTCCTCCCCGCGGGTGCGGGGTTTGCGGCGCTCAGCCCGGAGCTGACCTGCACCTCGGGGTGCGGCCGCTGAACTCCGGGACCAGCCCCCATCGGCGCGCTGCGAATCGGCCACTCCGGTCCGGGAACTCAGCACGGTGCGCGAGTGGGGCAGCTTGGGCAGCAACAGGCCCGCGCGTGGGCCCCAGGGCCGGGCTCCGGGGGGGCCCCGTTGGACAACTCTGGCTGGCTGACTCAGAGGGGTCTTAGGGGCTTAGTTCCTTCTTTAGGGGGGCCTTTGGGGGAAACAGACCTTCCGAAGACAAGACAGATCCGCCGATACCCCACTTGGGGCATGGTGGCCAAGTGGGTGCTCTTGGGCTGCGCTGCCCTGTGTGGCACGGGCGGTGGAGACTCCCCAGCCTGTGCTCGCGTGCTCTCCTGGAGTCTAGGATTTGGAAGGGGGGTCCGCTGCCTCAGTTTCTCCTCGTCTTCAGCGGGAACCTGTTGGTGCCTTCCCGTAACTGAGAGGATGTTTGGCCGCATCCGTGTTTTGAACTCAGAAAAGTGTCATGGTTACCTAGTCGGCTACTTGGTTGTGTGTGTGTGTGTGTGTGTGTGTGTGTGTGTGTGTGTGTCAGTGGAGATGGAACTCAGCCATCTCTTTGGGCTGGTGGCTCCTTCGGTTCTTACTTTAAGCCACACCTCTTTGCCGTGCAGTCTTCGTGAGACCGTCCAGTCCCTGGGTTCCTTTCTAGTACCCCAAATTCCTATAGAGTTGCTTGTCCATTGTCCCATCTCATCTAGTCTCCAGGATGCCACCTCTGACCCCACTGCCCAACCCCCACCTTGTTGTCCCGTGTCCTAGCTCCGTGTGGGTGGAGACAGGCTGAACTCGTCTCTCGGGTCGTCCTAGCAGCCACAGTGGAGGGGCGAGGCTGGGACACCAGGGGCCCCTGGGCCCCTGCCTGGGTGTGGATGTGGGTCATTTCTCCTGAGACTGCTCTAACTCCTCAACATTCACTTGTTCTGACCTCTCATAATTCTTGGGGTTCACTTGGTCCTTTGTGGGCTGCAGTTTGTAGGTCACTGGTCTTGGAGTTAATGCTGAGGCCTTCGGGGTGTGGGCTCCAACCCCATTCATGAGGTCTCTGTGTGGCTTGGGCTTCCTCAGAGCATGGAGTCTGTGCTAGGGGGAATGGTGGGAGGCTGCTTCCAGAGTGAGTACCTGCTTCCATGGTGCCAGCCTGGCTAGATCTGGGTCCCCTGGTCTCCCCGGGAGACCTGCCTGGGAGGTGCTACCTCTACTGTGCGCAGGCTCCTAGCTAAGGCAGGGTGCTGGTGTCCAGGCCAATTCCCTTTGCATCCTCTGTTCTCCAGACGCCTTGCTGGGGGACCAGCGTGCTGCTGGCCTCTGGCTTGGGGACTGGCCTTTAGTGTGTTTGCCCCGTTGTCACCTGGGTCATCTTAGGCTGGACTCCCTCTTCCACCTGACATAGAGATGCGAGAGGCTTTGCTGGCCTTTGAGTTTTCCCAGCATGGGGAAATAGGGCCTTGGAACCCACTCTTTAAAGTGGCATTAAAGTGATGTGCCTGGTTGTCCAGTGACCATGATGGTATCTGTGCCATAGTCAGTCTTGGACCTTGAGGGCCACCTGGAGATGAACTTGGCCCAGTTGGCAAGGAGTAGGCTGTGTGGGCCCCAGGTAGGCTGCACCTCCCGCTGTCCTGCTCTCCGCTCCCCTCTGCCTGATCTGCTTGGGTCTCCCGCGCCCTCCCCGAGGATCCCTGGCCCCTGACCTGAAGCAGGAAGTTCTTCCCGTTCTGTCTGGATAGTGAGACTGTGGGACCGTTGCTTGCTTGTCAGGCACCTGTGGTGTCCCACCTCTAAGTTAGGGTTCCTGACAGTGGGGACCGAGAGCCAGTGCCTGGGCAGAGCCCAAAGCCCCCCGTAGGGAGCTAGACAGGACCAGGCATGATCCCAGGGGCACCCGGCCTTCCGCCTTGTGGCTTCACATCATTAGCACGTGGGGCTGGTCTCAGCCTGTGTCCCAAGGGTTGGACACATGCCCTACTACACCAAGTACGGAGTGTAAGATGCCAGGCGCCTGGGTGAGTGCCCCTGTGGCTCTCGGAGGTGGGCCCCCCATGCGGGGGTCACCCTCAAAAGCCTCTTGGGATGTGCTCACTCTTGAACTAGAACCTTGGGGGTCTCCTGGAGCATCTTTCCAGGAGGACGCAGCCCTGTGCCTCCCACCACTGGTGCAGTGCCCAGTGGGGTACCTGGCTGAGGGCTTTTGAGGTCCTTTCTGGTGTTGCTTGAGTAAGAAACTTGTCCTCTCTGGGCTCTTAGTCGCCTTGTTTCTCGTTTGGGGTGGATGAGTGCCTCACCTCTGACCTCTGAGGACCCAGCGCTGTTGCACTCTAAGTTTTATACTCTTTTTTTTTTTTTTTTGGATTTGGTTTTTTCGAGACAGGGTTTCTCTGTGTAGCCCTGGCTGTCCTGGAACTCACTCTGTAGACCAGGCTGGCCTCGAACTCAGAAATCCGCCTGCCTCTGCCTCCCAGGGTGCTGGGATTACAGGCGTGCGTGCGCCACCACCACCACCGCCTGGCTGCACTCTTAAGTTTTAAACTTTAACATCTTAACTTTAGAAAATGACACCTTTATTTTTGTGTATGAGTGTTTGCCAGAAGAGGGCGCAGGATCTCCTGGAACTGAAGTTACATGTCTGTGAGCCACTGTGCTGGGAATTGAACTCAGTGCTCTTAACCACTGAGGCATCGCTCTAGCCCATATTTCTCCCTCCCTCCCTTCCTTCTTCCCTCCCGGATGTTCCCTGTCTCTGTAGTGCTTGCAAGGGCCCGCCTTGTTTAGGTGGTGCACGTGAGAAACTTGCTCTTGGCTGTGTGGTATCTCTGTGGTCTCACTTTGGTTTACCTGGTCTTCAGCAGGTGGATGTGTTCTTCCCACTTCTGACCGAGGGAATGGTCATGTGACTTCAGTGCCACACACTTGACCCTTAGATTTGGGCTCTGATGCCCCCCTCGCCTGCCCTGGCGTCACTTCTGGCCCGTGCGTCCTGTTCCGATAGGAGCTCCGCGTCCTCTCACCCATGCCTGCCTGTCTTTGGAGGGAGGTGCTCAGGGCTCGTGACATTTGCAAGCTGACCAATGACTTCGGTCTCTGCCCAGGGCGCGCTCTCTTCTCACACCGCCGCTTTCCAGATGTGTGCTTTCCGGCGTTCCCTCCCCAGCATGTGCGTTCTGTCATGTGTTTGTTTGGTCACATGTATTGGACTTGTGTGTCCAGGCCACCAGGGACTTTGTCTCCGAGGTCCCACTTCTGTGTCTCCGGCCTGTGCCTGTCTGTGGCCCACCCCACTGTGCTGAGATGTTATGACTGGTCATTTCTGAAAGCGGGAGCACCCTGTTCCAGGATGGTCGTCACTCTTCTGGGTCTCCGAGTCTCCGTGTCTGCGGTTGGGAACCGGCGCGTCAGTGTCTCCAGTCCAGGTGGTGTTGGCTAGGCCGCGTCAGAGGTTCTCCACCTTCCGGCGTGGGGACCTTGCTGGGAACACGGCTCTCCTTTCTCTGTCAGCGTGGTTGCATTCTTAGGGAGCGTGTGCTGTGGCCAGCCTAGGTGCTGTGAGAAGGGCTGTTTCCCTAATTTAGGGGATGGCCACTGCTCTGCCGCAGTGGCCCTGGAGCCTTGGCCAGTGTTGATGGAGTCGGGGAGTGCACAGACAGGCCACGGTCTCAGTGTGCTGCCATTTACCCTGGGGTCGCTGGGGTACAGTGGGACCTGCGCAGCCTCTGCTTCCATCTCCAGTCTGTCCTCTCCTCAGCCGCTGCACCCTCCAGGCCAGCTCCGCTCTCTGCTTTCTTTGTTCTGGCATTTTCTGTTAAGAGGGTTACAAGTGTATCCTTCTGCGTCTGTATCTGTGACCAAGCCTCATGTTTTCAAGGTCCTCCCACCCTGGCGCTGTGATTGGACAGTCCCCAGGCTGCTTCTGGAGTCCTCAAGGTTACCCAGGGGCTAGGCTCTCACGCGAGCCCCAGTAGCTGCGTGAGGTCTGCCCCTCTTGCATTGCAGGCCTCCTCTCTGGAGAGGCAAAGTCCTCGTGTGGCCTCCTGCCTTGTACACAGCCTGTGTCCTCGGGAGCCCAGCGTGCAGACCGCGGCAGGTACCACCTCCTCTGTCCCAGATCTCCACAGGCAGAACTCTTTCTTAGCAGGACCCAGACTGAGCAGGCCTGGGCCCAGGAAGGCCCAGTGCCGCCTGCCAGTAGAGGTGCTGCCAGGGCACTCCCAGTCCTTGCAGCTATGGGATGATGTTTAGCTAACAACAAATGACCAAGGAGGGCCCTCCTTGAGGTGGCTGCTTTCCTGAGGCCTTTAAGGTGTCTAGTAGTCTTCTGGTCACCTGCTGTGGGCCCAAGAAGGCCAAGTGTTACAGGCTTCTGCCCCCATAAACATCACGTGGACGTGGGCCAGTAGACAGCAGAACTTGGCGCTCCTGCAGCGACTTGCATGGTGTCTACTGTCACCTGACGCCTTTCGTCTTCCAGGCTGAGTGTCCTAGCTCCGTCTGCTCCCGCCCAGTCCCTGTGCCCTCCAGACCTACCCCCATCGAGTCCACACACCCTTCAGATCCAGCGAGGCAGACCTCACTGGTCCCGCGCAGCCCACGTGCCTCCCAGACCCGTCTCCATTCAGATCCCACACCCCGCCTACCTGCTCAATCCTCCTTCCGCAGTGGTACCCATGGGCTCTGCCGACGGTCAGTTCCACCTCGCTGAGCTCCTGACACAGAACTACAACCTCCAGGAAGGGCGTGCCGAGGCCCCACAGGGTCCTGACAGGCCGGAGGAGGGGCTGGACAAGGACTTCATCGACCAGGTATGGGGCTCACCAGACTGTCCAGTTGCCCTCCTTGGGTCCATGCGGTCAGCCCCATGCACATGGCTTGCATCGTGGCCCAGCCTCAGAGCCTGCTCTGCCTCTCAGAGCTTTGGCGATGCTCAGGCCTGCTGCGTCTCTGTCCTGCTCACCTCCTCGGTGGTCCTGATGCAGGTGCACTGTCCTTGCTGAGGAGTGAGGAGGGCACTGGGCCTCGGAGGCTGGGCACTTGGGCGGAGCCACAGGCTCCCCCCTCGATGGGCCCTGTTCTCCTTCACAGAGCGCTGACATGCCCCTGGATGAGCTGCTTGCGCTGTATGGGTACGAGTCGTCAGAACCCATCTCTGAGCAGGAGAGCGAGGGCGGTGATGCGGCTCCTGCCCTCCCGGACATGACCTTGGACAAGGTGAGTGGGAGGGACGCCAGGCCTAGTATCAGGAACTACTCGGTCGGTCAGCAGGTATGAGGCCAGGCCCAGGGCTGGTCTCCTCGTCTGTCCTCACTGGCACAACCATGGGCATCCCTGCTCCGGGCTGGCCTGACACCCATTCTGGTCTGAGTGATGGACACCGTCCCGGGGAACTGTGACTGGGGAAGGGGCTGGAGCCCCAGAGGGCAGGCGGAGTCTGTCCCCGTCGCCCCGCAGGCTTGGCATTTTGTGTTGGTGTTGGTAAACAGTTGCTATACTTCGTTTACTGTCCTGTTCAAAGGAACAGATAGCCAAGGACCTGCTTTCTGGGGAAGAAGAGGAAGAAACGCAGTCCTCCGCCGATGACCTCACCCCATCTGTCACCTCCCAGGAGGCCTCGGACCTCTTCCGTAACCAGAGTGGGTGTAGGTGTCACAGGCCCCTCCTCCATCATGGCCCCGTGTCACATAGGCACACACACACGGACTGGGCTTGGGGCTTTGCAGGGGACATGCCATGGTGGCCCAGGGTGGGGTTGGGGTCCTGGCCTGTGAGGTGCCACAAAGCGGGTTTGAACTGAGAGAGACAGGAGTGGGTCTCGCCTCGCGGTTCCGAGGTGCCCCTCACTGCCTCTCTGCCTGCAGCCCGGTTCTTGGCTGGTGATAACGGCCCAGGCTCCTCGGCCTCCTCAGCCTCCTCTGACACCGAAGAGGACGCACTTCCTGCCAACAAGTGCAAGAAGGTATGGGGCTGCGTGTTCCTCCATCACCCGTGTGTGTGGGGCTGCGTGATTCTCCTCCATCACCCGTGCGTGTGGGGCTGCGTGTTCCTCCATCACCCGTGCGTGTGGGGCTGCGTGTTCCTCCATCACCCGTGCGTGTGGGGCTGCATGTTCCTCTTCCATCACCCGTGCGTGTGGGGCTGCGTGTTCCTCCTCCATCACCCGTGCGTGTGGGGCTGTGTGTTCCTCCATCACCCGTGCGTGTGGGGCTGTGTGTTCCTCCATCACCCGTGCGTGTGGGGCTGCGTGTTCCTCTTCCATCACCCGTGCCTGTGGGGCTGCGTGTTCCTCTGTCACCCGTGCGTGTGGGGCTGCGTGTTCCTCCATCACCCGTGCGTGTGGGGCTGCGTGTTCCTCCATCACCCGTGCGTGTGGGGCTGCATGTTCCTGCATCACCCGTGCGTGTGGGGCTGCGTGTTCCTCCATCACCCGTGCCTGTGGGGCTGTGTGTTCCTCCATCACCCGTGTGTGTGGGGCTGCGTGTTCCTCCATCACCCGTGTGTGTGTGGCTGCGGTTCCTCCTCCATCACCCGTGCGTGTGGGGCTGCGTGTTCCTCCATCACCCGTGCGTGTGGGGCTGCGTGTTCCTCCATCACCCGTGCGTGTGGGACTGCGTGTTCCCCCATCACCCGTGCGTGTGGGGCTGCGTGTTCCTCCATCACCCGTGCGTGTGGGACTGCGTGTTCTTCTTCCATCACCCGTGTGTGTGGGGCTGCGGTTCCTCCTCCATCACCCATGCGTGTGGGGCTGCGTGTTCCTCCATCACCCGTGCGTGTGGGGCTGCGTGTTCCTCTTCCATCACCCGTGTGTGTGGGGCTGCGGTTCCTCCTCCATCACCCGTGCGTGTGGGGCTGCGTGTTCCTCCATCACCCGTGCGTGTGGGGCTGCGTGTTCCTCCATCACCCGTGCGTGTGGGGCTGCGTGTTCCTCCGTCACCCGTGTGTGTGGGGCTGCGGTTCCTTCTCCATCACCCGTGCGTGTGGGGCTGTGTAATTCTCCTCCATCACCTGTGCGTGTGGGGTTGCGTGTTCCTCTTCCATCACCTGTGCGTGTGGGGCTGCGGTTCCTCCTCCATCACCCGTGCCTGTGGGGCTGCGTGTTCCTCCATTGCCCGTGCCTGTGGGGCTGCGTGTTCCTCCATCACCCGTGCGTGTGGGGCTGCGGTTCCTCCTCCATCACCCGTGCATGTGGGGCTGCGTAATTCTCCTCCATCACCCGTGCGTGTGGGGCTGCGTGTTCCTCTTCCATCACCCGTGCGTGTGGGGCTGCGTGTTCCTCCACCTGTGCGTGTGGGGCTGCATGTTCCTCCATCACCCGTGTGTGTGAGGCTGCGTGATTTTCCTCCATCACCCGTGTGTGTGGGGCTGCGTGATTTTCCTCCATCACCCGTGCGTGTGGGGCTGCGTG
The DNA here is from genome assembly GCA_964023405.1 of Apodemus agrarius. Lineage (NCBI taxonomy): Eukaryota > Metazoa > Chordata > Mammalia > Rodentia > Muridae > Apodemus > Apodemus agrarius. The sequence goes on along the minus strand of OZ030026.1, from coordinate 53,249,868 downwards.
TTCCTCCATCACCCATGCGTGTGGGGCTGCGTAATTCTCCATCACCTGTACGTGTGGGGTTGCGTGTTCCTCCATCACCCGGGCTGGCAGGATCCCATGGGCTTTGAGGCCTGTCTGAGAGACAGGAGGGCCCTGTGGCTTCACGGGTGGGTGGGCCCCGATGTGTGTGGACCTGGCTGTGGTTCTGCTGCTGTGGGGATGACCAAGCCTGTTATGTGGCCCAGTGTCCTGCATTGGTGTGCAGGGCCAGGCAGCACAGTGTTCTGTCTCATCCACACGGTGTGAAGTGGCCGTAGGCAGGCAGACCCACAGCTCTTTGTGACAACCTCTGCTTGAAGCCCATGGTGCCCCTGAGTCCCAGTTTTGTGTCTGCTGGTCACTTCCTGACCCTGACCCTGACCTTTGTCTCTGCAGGAGATCATGGTGGGGCCTCAGTTCCAAGCTGACCTCAACGTCCTGCACTTGAACAGACATTGTGACAAGAGTAAGTGTCGGGAGACCTGCTGGGGCCCCACCCGGGGGCCCCAGGAATAGCTGGTGTCTTTGGAAGTTCCTGCTTTCTGTCTGTGGGTGGAGTTCACCAAAGCCCAGCTCTAGGGAGCCAGCCTTGCCCGGGCCATGGTCAGTCCCACCGCCCTCCGCCTGCACTGCTCCTCCAGCAGTGTCTTTCTCTGAGTGGGCCTGCCCCGGAAACCATATACTTGCTGCTCCTGGTCTCCTAATTGTTCCTTCATCTGGGAGGTCACTTCCTGCTCACTTCCTGCCGTGCTGGCAGCTGGGGCCAGGGGCCTTGTAGGGGCAGAGTCCGGGCTGTGGGCCGTGCAGGGTGTGCCCACTTACCTGCAGGCTCAGGGACACCCGGGTGGGACGTAGAGACCGGCACACAGCACAGCACCCACGCGTAGCCCGCTGCGTCCTTGAGCCCAGACCTGGTGGGCCTTGTGTGGCGGTGCCTCTGCCGGCTGCCCAGCGCGTTCGCTGCCTGCAGGTCGCCACCCGGCTTTCCTTAGCTGCACAGACCTCTGGTTGGTGTCCCACTGTCCCTAGTTGGGTGGACAGTTCCCCAGTGTGTAGGCAGTGCAGTTGCTGCCCGCCTTGTGAACACCCTGCTCTGTGGGCCTAACCCTGTTCGGCGCACACACTTCCTGGTTTGTAGGAGTTATTTGTGTGTTTGGGACACAACCCTGGGTCGCTTCTGTGCCTGGTAGTCCCCAGCTTGTACCTGCCTTCCCGATGTCAGCGTGGCCTGCATCCTCTGTCCATTTGTGCAGTGCCTGGCCAGTGCTTTGAGGGCTGTTTATGTTGTATGTCACTTGCTGGGGACACTTAGCTTCTTTCTTCACTTTTTTTTTTTTTTTTTTTGGTTTTTTTCAAGACAGGGTCTCTCTGTGTAGCCCTGGCTGTCCTGGAACTCACTCTGTAGACCAGGCTGGCCTTGAACTCAGATATCCACCTGCCTGTGCCTCCCAGAGTGCTAGGATTACAGGCATGCACCACCACCGCCCGGCTTCTTCACATTTTTTTATACACACACAGTGTACACTTTATGTGTGCATGCATGTGTGTACACGCATTCACATGTCCTCACAGAGGACGGCCTGCAGGGCTGTTCTGCGTGGGCTCCGGCTAAGATTCACGTTGTTGGGCTTCACCCACTGAGCTGTCCCGTCTTTTTTTTCTTGTCTCAGTGTATTTGTGGGGCAGTTCAGGGTGACCACGAAGACGTCTCACTTAGGCCATGCTCGGAGTCACTGCTCAGGGCTGAAGCCTCGGCAGAGGGAGAGCCCCTCCGTCCCGGCTGACCTCAGCCAGCAGAGAGTGGGTCCTTGTTGGGTGTCCAGTGTGCCCCGGAGCGGCCGCTGTGGTGAGAGGCGGCATCCTGGGCTCGCCGCTGCGCCCTCTGCTTCCCTGTGGCACTTTCTGTAGGCACTGCCTCTGAGTTGTGGAGCTGGAGCGCTGCCGTCCACGAAGGCTCCAGGAGCCTTTGGTGGAGACAGGTCGAGCGGTGTTCTGGAGGGAGTTCAGACAGCAGGAGTGTGTGAGCCCCTGCGCATTGCTGCCGTGACCTGGGAGAGAGGGTCGTTTCAGCCTTTGCTCGGGAATGTGTGTGCATTCCAGTGCACATGCGTAGAAAACAAATCTGTTTTGGCTTCCAGATCCAGATGGTTGATTCTTAGTTGCTGGGCTCCGTGCGCCCAGGCCAGAGAACATGGCATGGGGGCGTCCGTGTGAGGGACTGGGGGCTGGGTATGACCCTCACAGTCACACCCCGGGACCTGTGTACTCAATCCGGCTCCTATAAACGCTGCCGGGCTGGTGACCCAGCATAAGACACGCATGTCAGCCTGTGTCTGAGGGAGACCCTAAGTGGCGGGCTCCAGGCACACACAGCCGGGCGGGCAGGTGGTCAGGCGGGCGGGCTCTAGGTGGAGGCGCATCGACGTGTACGTCAGTGAGGGTCTGTGGTGGGCGGCACGGGGTCACCGTCCACGTGCGGAGCCTCTGCCTGCGCTGTCTTTCTCTTCCACGCCGCTGTGCTCACGGGGCAGTGGCCCACAGTGGGGCGTTCGTTCTCCGTCAGGTGTTAGCACCAGGGTTGTGCTGCCGTGCGGAAGTGTTGACGCTGCTTTTCTTCAGAGTGGGGCGGAATCTGCGTGCATTCTACAAAGTGTGTGTTTGTGGGAGGCTGGCCTCGAACTCCCAATCACCTGCCTCCTCCTCCCGAGGGCTCGGACTAAGGACACGCTCACCATGCTGTGTTTGTGTGGATTTTTAAGTGACAGATTCAGCTGGTTATTCACAGACTTTGCTCTGTGTGCTCCGTTGTCTTGTATGCTTCATTTCCTCCGTTGAGACAGGGTCTCTTGTAGTTCAGGCTGGCCTAGAGCATTCGGTGTTGAGACTGGCTCTGAGCTGATCCTCTGGCCAGCGCCCTTGAGTGCTGGCCTCATTGGCGGGTGCCAGTGCTTTTTGGGCACGCCTGCCCAGTCTGCTGCGGACAGGAGCTCTGTCTGCAGATGGCCACACTCAGTGGCACCATCTCTGATGTGTCCTTTGTGTTCGTGACACCCTAAGAAGAAGTACAGCCCCTCCAGAATCCCCCGTGACCGGCTGGTGGGTTCCTTCCACTGGCTTCACACCCCAGCGTTGCTGTGGGCACGCTGCATCCTGACTTCCTGCGTGCCCATAGCCGCCGTGCCTCTGGCCGTGGGTGATGCTGAGCTGCCCATTGGGAGGGCCGAGGTGCTCCCTGCCACCCCCACTGTGGGTGGCCCCTGCCACTCCTGACTCGCAGCCTCTTCCCCACAGTCTATGAAAATGAAGACCAGCTGCTGTGGAGCCCCAGCGTGCTTCCGGAGCGGGAGGTGGAGGAGTTCCTGTACAGGGCAGTGAAACGGAGGTGGCAGGAGACGGCCGGCCCCCAGATCCCGGAGGGCGAGGTGGTGAAGGACAGTGAGCAGGTGGGGCTCACGGTGGGCAGCAGCCAGGGGACGGTCAGACAGTGAGGGACAGTGGTGTCAGCTCGTGTGTCACTCCCGGCGTGACAGTGCAGGCACCCAGGCTGTCATGGCCAAGGTGCAAACACCTTTGTAGCTGTGGGAGCCGTGCTGTGGGTGTGGCCTGGGGCCCTGGGGCGTGTACAGGTGTAGACTGGTGGGGAAGGTCAACCCCTCTCTGCCCCAGGCGCTGTATGAGCTCGTGAAATGTAATTTCAACGTGGAGGAGGCACTGCGCAGGCTGAGGTTCAATGTGAAGGTGATCCGAGGTGAGTGCAGCCCCGGCCTCCCCCGCCCCGCCCCACCCCGCCCTGTCAGCCCTGAGCCGGCTAAGCGCCCCTCCCCTCTGTCTGCAGACGGGCTCTGTGCCTGGAGCGAGGAGGAGTGCAGGAACTTTGAGCATGGCTTCCGGGTTCACGGGAAGAACTTCCATCTGATTCAGGCCAACAAGGTGGGTGAGGCAGCCTCTCTTCCCACCACACCTCTTCCCGCCACACCCGCCCTTCCTATGCATGGCTCCCTCTGGGCTTGACCCTGGCCACCTGATGCCTTTACCACCGACTGCGGGCAGGCTCCTGTGCCTGAGCTGGCCCCGCCCCGCCCTGCCCCACGCTTGGTCCTGTGACCTTTGAGTCCTCCGTGGAGCTTGCTGGCTCTGTGTTCCACGCTGGAGATAAGGGTCCCCTGTGGGAGTTTGTCCTGCTCTGGGCTGACAGTCCGTGCTGGCCTCAGCTCTCCCCCAATCCCCCTCCCCCTGCCGGTTGTCAGGCCGAGTCAAGGCTGGCAGGCCCAGCCCTGCTTCTAGCCTTGAGCCTGTGATCCGTTCACCCTGGGGTGCTGGTGTCCTCTGCGAGTGGTAGTGCAGGTGAGAGTTCTGGCCCTGGGGTGTCACCAGCTGTTAGCTGATCCGACTGTGCCTGCAGCTGGCCAGATGCAGCACTCAGCCATGAAGTGTCAGAGCAGGAGGCTTGGTCCCGCCCAGTTGGGCTCTGAAGACGGACTGTGCACTTGTTTAGGAGGAGTGAGAGGCGGGAAGGCCTGTGAGCCTGGCCTCTATGACCTCTTCAAAGGCGGCCTGGCCTCTGGGAAGGGTGGGTGTCCAGACACTGGGTCTCCACAAAGTGTGTGTCCTGGGCAGGTGTGGCTCCATGAGTCAGGGCATCTCGTGGGAGGGCCCACGTGGATGTTAGATGTGGGCGGGGCACTTTGGAGGACACTGAAGTTAAGAATGCCTCAGGTTTTAGTTTGGCATAGCTGTGGGATTGCAGAGACTAGAGGCATCCTGAGTGAAGGAGCTGATGGCCATGAATGGTTTCCATCTGTCACTGCCTGTCACTCGCCTGTGTCCAGTCACTTCCCTGTCACTCACCTGTGTCCCGTCACTTCCCTGTCACTCGCCTGTGTCCTGTCACTTCCCTGTCACCTGTGTCCCGTCACTTCCCCGTCACTCGCCTGTGTCCCGTCACTTCCCTGTCACTAGCCTGTGTCCCGTCACTTCCCTGTCACTCACCTGTGTCCTGTCACTTCCCTGTCACTCACCTGTGTCCCGTCACTTCCCTGTCACTCACCTGTGTCCTGTCACTTCCCTGTCACCTGTGTCCCATCACTTCCCCGTCACTCGCCTGTGTCCCGTCACTTCCCTGTCACTAGCCTGTGTCCCGTCACTTCCCTGTCACTCACCTGTGTCCTGTCACTTCCCTGTCACTCACCTGTGTCCTGTCACTTCCCTGTCACTCACCTGTGTCCTGTCACTTCCCTGTCACTCACCTGTGTCCTGTCACTTCCCTGTCACTCACCTGTGTCCTGTCACTTCCCTGTCACTCACCTGTGTCCCGTCACTTCCCTGTCACTCACCTGTGTCCTGTCACTTCCCTGTCACTCACCTGTGTCCTGTCATGTCCCTGTCACTCACCTGTGTCCTGTCACTCCCTGTCACTCACCTGTGTCCTGTCACTTCCCTGTCACCTGTGTCCTGTCACTTCCCTGTCACTCACCTGTGTCCTGTCACTCACCTGTGTCCTGTCACTTCCCTGTCACTCACCTGTGTCCTGTCACTTCCCTGTCACTAGCCTGTGTCCTGTCACTCCCTGTCACTCACCTGTGTCCTGTCACTTCCCTGTCACCTGTGTCCTGTCACTTCCCTGTCACCTGTGTCCTGTCACTTCCCTGTCACTCACCTGTGTCCTGTCACTTCCCTGTCACTGCACCTGTGTCCTGTCACTTCCCTGTCACTCACCTGTGTCCCATCACTTCCCTGTCACCTGTGTCCTGTCACTTCCCTGTCACTCACCTGTGTCCCGTCACTTCCCTGTCACTAGCCTGTGGCCTGTCACTCCCTGTCACTCACCTGTGTCCTGTCACTTCCCTGTCACTCACCTGTGTCCTGTCACTTCCCTGTCACCTGTGTCCTGTCACTTCCCTGTCACTGCACCTGTGTCCTGTCACTTCCCTGTCACCTGTGTCCCATCACTTTCCTGTCACTCGCCTGTGTCCCGTCACTTCCCCGTCACTCGCCTGTGTCCCGTCACTTCCCTGTCACTCACCTGTGTCCCGTCACTTCCCTGTCACTCACCTGTGTCCCGTCACTTCCCTGTCACTCACCTGTGTCCCATCACTTCCCTGTCACTCACCTGTGTCCTGTCACTTCCCTGTCACTCACCTGTGTCCCGTCACTTCCCTGTCACTGCACCTGTGTCCTGTCACTTCCCTGTCACTCACCTGTGTCCCATCACTTCCCTGTCACTCACCTGTGTCCTGTCACTTCCCTGTCACTCACCTGTGTCCTGTCACTTCCCTGTCACTCACCTGTGTCCTGTCACTTCCCTGTCACCTGTGTCCCGTCACTTCCCTGTCACCTGTGTCCTGTCACTTCCCTGTCACTCACCTGTGTCCTGTCACTTCCCTGTCACTCGCCTGTGTCCTGTCTCAGTCGTGCTGACATACTGGACTAGAGTGACCTGGGGCGGTCGTGCGTGGCTCACAGTGTGGAAGGATGGCCTCAGGAGCCCGGGGTAGCTGCTCACATCAGAACCCACAAAGTAGCAAAGGCCTGCTTAAGTTTCTCTGTGTAGCCCTGGCTGTCCTGGAACTCGCTCTGTATACCAGGTTAGCCTCAAACTCAGAGATTCACCTGCCTTCTCCTCCTGAGTGCTGGGATTACAGGCGCGCACTGCCATGCCCAGCTCTGTCTGTTGTGTTTGAGTTTGTCTCTACCTCAGTGTTCATGATTCAGACAGGAAGCAGCTAGAGTTTTTGCCAGAGGTAACAGAGTGGCCCAAGACCACCTTTGGGCCGCTCGTGGCTTCTATGGTGCAGGTTTCTCTCCACATTCTGCTCTTCTGGATTCCATGGGCCTCGCAGACACTGTGGACCACACGGTCTGGTCTGTCCACACGGTGGCGCCTCCTCTCCGTACCAGCTCTCTATTAGTTGCTTGCTTGTTGCTGAGACCAAACCTCAGGCCACAGGCATCTTAAGGATGGACTGAGGATACAGCCACCCTGGCAATGGGAACCCGAGGTGGCTGGTTACAGAGCTCTCTCTCTGTCAGCGGGAGGTGGGTGTGGCTGCTTGTTTCCTTTGTGATTCATCCTGGACTCCGCCCGTGCAGTATGGGCTTTCTTCGTGTATACTCTGGAAACACCCGTGTGAAGATACCTGCCATGTCTCTTGGGTGGTTGACGGTGCTGTTGAGCAGCACTGGGTCCCACTGCAGTGGGTGTCCTCAGCTGTGTCTTCAGGATGGCTCCAAGTTCATGTTCACGATAGCAGCTGACTCCATGGGCCAGCATCCTGGACTTCTGCTGCTTTCTGGGTGGAGAAGCTCAGCTAGATGTCCTGGTGCATGGGTCTGAGGGGCGGGAGGCAGGCGCTCATGGTGTCTGGGAAAGGCCTGGGGTGCTAGCTGCTGGGGGACTGGTGGGGATAGAGGCCGTCGGTGCGGTCTCACGGGGTCCCAGGGGAAGCCTTCGCTCAGCAGGGAGGCCCAAAGCACGCCTGTGGTTCACACAGGTACGCACGCGGTCTGTGGGCGAGTGTGTGGAGTATTACTACCTGTGGAAGAAGTCCGAGCGCTACGACTACTTTGCCCAGCAGACACGGCTGGGTCGGAGGAAGTTTGTCTCCTCGGGGACCACGTGCGTGCTCATTCTAGCCATCTGGCCAGGGTGGGTGTGGTGGGGTGTGGGGCGGCCCCTCCTGGTGGGGTCCTCCTTCCCTGGCGTCCTTCTCGTCACAGCTCTCTTCCCACAGGGATACTGAACAGGACCTGGATGCTCTTGACCCCGACGGCCATTCCCGGCTGCAGTCTGACGCAGGGGTGCCCGTGGGTGAGTCGACACGAGGTGGGGCTGTGGGTAAGGACGGGACCCAACGCCTTCGGCCGTTCCCACAGTGAGCAGGCGGCCTGCTTGGTCCTGCCCCCAGATGGCAGCCCCGTCCGTGTACCCTGTGGCTGGAGGACGGAAGCACATTGCCACAGGGGACAGGAATGAGGACGGACGCTGCTCCTGTGAAGTCTGCTGCTGGCGAGGCGTCCCGTCGGTGGTCCCTGCGCCGTGGCCGTCCAGTAGCTCTTCTCCCTCTTCTCCCTTCAGAGCCTCTGACTGTGGCCATCGAAGCTGGTGGGCTTGATCAGCCTGGAGTAGGCTCGGATGGCCTCCCGCCCTCAGAGCCGGGGCCGCGCCCACCGCAGCAGCTGGACGAAGCCCCCGCCGAGCTGCCGCCCCCGCAGCTGACCAGCCTGGCCACCGCGGCCGAGCCCCCGCCGGCTGCTCCGGAGCCGGGCGGCAGCCCCAGGCTGGCTGTGGACCTTGCCCTACCTGAGGAGCTGCCCCTCGCGTCCAGCCCTGTGGACCTGAGCCAGGACACTGCAGAACCCATGGCTCCAGCACAGGTGGCCTTGTCGGTCGCTGAATTTGGACTCATTGGCATTGGGGATGTGAATCCCTTCCTAAGTGGCCATCCAGCGTGCCCAGCCCCCACACTGCACTCGGAGCCCTTGTCACAGTGAGTGCCACTTTTGGTGCCTTCCACTGGCCGGAGCAGAGCGTGAGCAGGCTGGCCGGTGCCCAGGGCCGCGGCCACCATGGCGGGCAGCCGCGGCCCTGTTTATCCCTCCCTCCGGCGTCAGCGCTCTCCTCGGCCATAAGTTTTCATTGTGCGTGGTCCCTAGTGCTGCAGGTGGGCACTGGTGCCAGGCTGCTCTGCCCACCAGGGAGAGGCCAGAGCTGGGTTTTGGGTGGGGCGGCGGGTCAGGACGGGAGGGGCCGGGCTTACTTGGGCGCTGACCTTTGCTGACCTTTGGTTTCCATAGGTGCAATGTGATGACCTGTTGATCCCTGGTCATCTGTGGGTACGTGTGCTCAGAATGGACGTGGCAGCACTGCCAGGCCTGCGAGTCAGTCTTCCTGACCCCCTTCCCACGCAGGCCTGTGTGAAGTGGCCAGGGCCACACAGACCCCAGACCTCGGCACCCAGCACCGCCACCGCCCCAGGCTGCTGCCACCATGCCGTGGAGTCACCTGGCAGCTGGGCCCAAAGAGGGCCCGTGCCAACCTGGAGCCAGCCACCGGCCCCTCAGCCAGCAGAGGCTGGTCAGGCGGTGCTGCCTGGGGCTTTGGGCAGGACTCACCCCGCACCAGCAGCCTCTGCCCAGGCCAGCACCCTCCACAGGCCAGCTCTCCCCACCACAGCGGGGTCGTGGCCTCCAGCCTTGGCTCAGCGTGGGACTTTGGGGCACAGAGCCATATACCTCGCCCTGTGGCCGCCCTTCTCGGCCCTTTGCCGTCTTCACTTCAGGAAAAGCCGCACTTTATACCCCAACTGCCTCCTGCCTGCACTCCCCACCCTGTGCCGCGGTGGGGCCTTAGCATCCCAGGCGTGTGAGGAGCAGATGGTCTGCTCCCTTCCCGCCCCTCCTCTCGGGGCAACTGGGGGCACAGCTCTGGAAGCACCACCCTGCCACCCACCTGTCCTGTGGGTCTCATTTCTTTGGAGGCTCCTAGCAGGGTGGCTGGGTCCATCTTGTCCTCGGCCTCCCTCGTTTTATTTATGTTGGTGTTTACAGTTTGGAGTGGGGTCCCTGGGCAGGCAGCTCCGCCGGTGTTGGCAGAGCGGTGCTGTTTGAGCCTGTGCGGCTGGACTTGACCGTCCCTCGCCCCACCGAGGACACTGTGATGCGAGACTGCCTTTGCCCAATGCTATTTTATTTATTAAACTTGATTTGAAGCCCAGGGTGTCTCATGAATTCCAGGGGCTGGAGAGCCGAGATTGCCTTTGTTACCCCTTGGGGACTTTGGGCAAGAGCCTGAGGACACAACAGAACACAGACGCATGAAGGGGGGCAGATCACACAAGAGCCCACAGCTGGGGGGCAGCAGATCACACAGAAGCCCACAGCTGGGGGGCAGCAGATCACACAGAAGCCCACAGCATGGGGACAGCAGATCACACAGGAGCCCACAGCTGGGGGGTGGCAGATCACACAGGGGCCCACAGCATGGGGGCGGCAGATCACACAGGGGCCCACAGCTGGGGGGCAGCAGATCACACAGGAGCCCACAGCTGGGGGGCAGCAGATCACACAGGGGCCCACAGCATTGGGGCGGTAGGTCACACAGGGGCCCACAGCATGGGGGCGGTAGGTCACACAGGGGCCCACAGCATGGGGTGCGGCAGATCACACAGGGGCCCACAGCATTGGGGCGGTAGGTCACACAGGGGCCCACAGCTGGGGGGCGGCAGATCACACAGGGGCCCACAGCATTGGGGCGGTAGGTCACACAGGGGCCCACAGCTGGGGGGTTGTAGGTCACACAGGAGCCCACAGCTGGGGGGTGGCAGATCACACAGGGGCCCACAGCATGGGGGCGGTAGGTCACACAGGGGCCCACAGCATGGGGGCGGTAGGTCACACAGGGGCCCACAGCATGGGGTGCGGCAGATCACACAGGGGCCCACAGCATTGGGGCGGTAGGTCACACAGGGGCCCACAGCTGGGGGGCGGTAGATCACACAGGGGCCCACAGCATTGGGGCAGTAGGTCACACAGGAGTCCACAGCTGGGGGGCGGCAGATCACACAGGGGCCCACAGCATGGGGGGTTGTAGGTCACACAGGGGCCCACAGCTGGGGGGCGGCAGATCACACAGGAGTCCACAGCTGGGGGGCGGCAGATCACACAGGGGCCCACAGCATTGGGGCGGTAGATCACACAGGAGCCCACAGCATGGGGGCGGTAGGTCACACAGGAGCCCACAGCATGGGGGCAGCAGATCACACAGGGGCCCACAGCATGGGGGTGGTAGATCACACAGGAGCCCACAGCATGGGGGCGGTAGATCACACAGGAGCCCACAGCATGGGGGCGGTAGGTCACACAGGGGCCCACAGCTGGGGGGCAGCAGATCACACAGGAGTCCACAGCATGGGGGCGGTAGATCACACAGGAGCCCACAGCATGGGGGCGGTAGGTCACACAGGGGCCCACAGCTGGGGGGCAGCAGATCACACAGGAGCCCACAGCTGGGGGCAGCAGATCACACAGAAGCCCACAGCATGGGGACAGCAGATCACACAGGAGTCCACAGCATGGGGGTGGCAGACCACACAGGGGCCCACAGCTGGGGGGGCGGTAGATCACACAGGAGCCCACAGCTGGGGGGTGGTAGATCACACAGGAGCCCACAGCTGGGGGGCAGCAGATCACACAGGGGCCCACAGCTGGGGGGCAGCAGATCACACAGGGGCCCACAGCTGGGGGGCGGTAGATCACACAGGAGCCCACAGCTGGGGGGCGGTAGATCACACAGGAGCCCACAGCTGGGGGGCGGTAGATCACACAGGGGCCCACAGCTGGGGGGCGGTAGATCACACAGGAGCCCACAGCATTGGGGCGGTAGATCACACAGGAGCCCACAGCTGGGGGGCGGTAGATCACACAGGAGCCCACAGCTGGGGGGCGGTAGATCACACAGGGGCCCACAGCTGGGGGCAGCAGATCACACAGGGGCCCACAGCTGGGGGGTGGTAGATCACACAGGAGCCCACAGCATTGGGGCGGTAGATCACACAGGAGCCCACAGCTGGGGGCGGTAGATCACACAGGGGCCCACAGCTGGGGGCAGCAGATCACACAGGAGCCCACAGCTGGGGGGCGGCAGATCACACAGGGGCCCACAGCATTGGGGCGGTAGATCACACAGGAGCCCACAGCTGGGGGGTGGCAGATCACACAGGGGCCCACAGCTGGGGGCAGCAGATCACACAGGAGCCCACAGCTGGGGGGCGGCAGATCACACAGGGGCCCACAGCATTGGGGCGGTAGATCACACAGGAGCCCACAGCTGGGGGGCGGCAGATCACACAGGGGCCCACAGCATTGGGGCGGTAGATCACACAGGAGCCCACAGCATGGGGGGCAGCAGATCACACAGGGGCCCACAGCATGGGGGTGGTAGATCACACAGGGGCCCACAGCTGGGGGCAGCAGATCACACAGGGGCCCACAGCATGGGGGTGGTAGATCACACAGGGGCCCACAGCTGGGGGCAGCAGATCACACAGGAGCCCACAGCATGGGGGTTGTAGGTCACACAGGGGCCCACAGCTGGGGGCAGCAGATCACACAGGGGCCCACAGCATGGGGGTTGTAGGTCACACAGGGGCCCACAGCTGGGGGTAGCAGATCACACAGGGGCCCACAGCTTGGGGGTTGTAGGTCACACAGGGGCCCACAGCTGGGGGGCAGCAGATCACACAGGGGCCCACAGCATGGGGGTTGTAGGTCACACAGGGGCCCACAGCTGGGGGCAGCAGATCACACAGGAGCCCACAGCTGGGGGGTGGCAGATCACACAGTAGCCCACAGCTGGGGGCAGCAGATCACACAGGAGCCCACAGCTGGGGGGCGGTAGATCACACAGGAGCCCACAGCTGGGGGGCAGTAGATCACACAGGAGCCCACAGCTGGGGGGCGGTAGATCACACAGGAGCCCACAGCATTGGGGCGGTAGATCACACAGGAGCCCACAGCTGGGGGGCGGTAGATCACACAGGGGCCCACAGCTGGGGGCAGCAGATCACACAGGGGCCCACAGCATGGGGGTGGTAGATCACACAGGGGCCCACAGCTGGGGGGTTGTAGATCACACAGGGGCCCACAGCTGGGGGCAGCAGATCACACAGGGGCCCACAGCATGGGGGCAGCAGATCACACAGGGGCCACAGCTGGGGGGCGGTAGATCACACAGGGGCCCACAGCTGGGGGGTGTGTGTGGCAGATCACACAGGAGCCCACAGCTGGGGGGCGGTAGATCACACAGGGGCCCACAGCTGGGGGGCGGTAGATCACACAGGAGCCCACAGAACGGGGCATGTGCATGTCCTGAAAGTGGGGGTAAAGCTCGAACATGAAATATCAGTCTGCTTTGCTTAGAGCCCGTGGCGGAGGGGACAGTAGGGCGGGCACAGAGCCCCGGGGGTGGGGTGGGGGGGTGGGGTGGGCAGAGGTGCGGTGGCAAGGCCAGTGCTTGCTGGGGTTGGGGAGGTTGGGAAGGTACTGTGTGTGTGGTCAGCATTGGAAACGTGTGCCTGGCATCACTTCCTTGGGTACTGCAGATTTGTTAGGGACAGGTGATCCTGTGAGGTGATTGTGGCCCAGACAGTGGGACTCAGTACAGAGCAAGGAAGCCAAGTCTGAGAGAGGGTCTGTTCCCATCCACCTCTGTTAACCGGACACTGAGATAAGGACAGCCAGGGTCAGGCCCACCCACAGGCCTGAGTCCTTTCTTTCTCTGCCAGAACTACATGTGTCTGCTGTCTCTGGCCTTTTTTGTAGTCGTTCCTGGTTTTGTTGTTGTGTATGTGGTTTTTCTGCTTTGTTTTCAGACAGGGTCTTGCTATGTAGCCTGAGATACCTCACACTCTCTGTAGACTAGGCTGGCCTGGAACCTACCATTCTTCCTGGAATGCGGTCCCCGCCCCCAGGACGGTGAAGGAATCCCAAGGCCTTGCACATGACAGACAAGTCCCCTACCATGGACATATTCCCAGCCCTGCTTTTTCTTTTAAAACTAGTACTTGAATATGTATGTATCAGTGGGCGCATGCATGTCATGGGAGGTAAAGGGGCCACCCTCTTCATCTCTTGGGTTCAGCCATCGCTCTGGCCCTGTTTTTCTTCTTCCCTTTCCCCCTTCCCTACCCCCACACCCCCTTCTTTACACCAAACTCACTATGTAGCCCAGGCTATGTGGCCATTGAGTTCCTGGCCCTCCTTATCTCCGTTTCCCGACCACTGGGATTACAGAGCAGCCATGCACGACATACCTGTGCATTTCAGACAAGCTACCTGACTGCGGGAGTTGGGTCCTAGAAGGCTGCACTCACGTTCCTGTCCCCTCAACTCCCTGCCGAGGCAGCAGCCTTGATTCTCGGCCCGTTCCCGAGGCTGTGAGTGTTGATGTGCTGGGGTGGAGTACGCAGTCCTGGGAGGCTGGTGCCCTTGCCTGGCCTATGGCTGGTGGCCCTGTGGTCTTTTCCCAATGGTCCGACCAACCAATCCTTGGGTGAGGTTTCTTGGGTCTCACGGCCATAATGAGACAGGATTCTGCTTGAGTGTGTAGGGACAGTGGAGAGGAACGAGCGTTTCCCATGTCTGCGGCATGCTCCGCTTGGTTCTGGGGAGCGTAGACCCACCCACAGAACACTCTCCCAGGCTAAGAGGCTTGGGGGTCCAGAGCCTAGGAGGGCTTCTGGCTGCTACGGTATGTATGTGGGGGGACTTGAAGGAGGCTGGGATTAGGAGGGGCCACCCTGAGGTCTGCATCGAACTGGTGACTTCTGTGCTTACCGTCAGCATCTGTGTCTGCTTTGTAGTGGGCACTGGAGACTTGGGGAGCAGAGCTGGGCTGGCGGCCCTCGCCGTCTGCAGCTGGGGCAGATGCCAGGCCGCCCTCATGCTCACAGGCCCTTCCTACCAGTGCTGCCTCTACTTCTCAGCCTAGAGCAGCAGGACATCTCCACATAGACTGGGAAATCCTCAGGGCCAGGACGAAGGGCTTCTGTGAACAAGTGTGGGAGTCTGTGCTGGACCGAGCGAGTGGACGAGGGAACTTGAGGGAACCTGGATGGCGCTGGAGCCTTGGAGGAGGGAGAAAGCCTCCCAGAGATGGAGGGCCCGGGCTGCCACAGCCTCCCTGGCTTAGTCCGAGCTCTGGGGTCTGATGGGTGTAGGCTTGACTCCATTGTCCACATTTCTGTTCACCTCTTCTCCCTGGCCCTCAGTCTGTAGCTCCTTGATGGAGTCACCAGGGAAAACGCCGGGAACTCATTTACAATTGTACCGTGTTCCAGACTATCAAGAATTACATCTCCTCTGATAGCTGCTTCTTAAAGCTGCTAGTCCTCAGACCCTCCGAGCTTTCTGTCTCTACTCGATCCAGCAGCCCTGCCCTGGTCAGCTGCTGAGGACTCAGGCATTCCCTGGATCCAGGCCCTGAGGCTAGCACTGGAGGAGTGGCGAGTTGGGGGGGTTGCGCAGAACCTCAGTATAGATTTCCAGAGTCGCGCTTGTATGGGGGAGCCTCTAGACTGAGGTCAGGGTGACCACTGGGGTGAGAACCACTCCCTGCCCCTGGAGAGCAGCCCTGACCATCAGAGAGACACCTATCCTATCTGGATGAGCAGTGACAATGGGGGTCACCAAGGTGTCTCTACCTCAGCCGCCAGAGGGCTCAGTCCCTCTTCTCCGTCCTGGAGTCTCTGCCTTGGAGCCCCACCCACCTTATCTGCCCCTCTGTATGGCTGTACAGGGTCCTGAGCAGCGGCCGGGAAGGAGATTGCCGTGTTTGAGAAAGGGGTGTGGGGACCGAAGCGAATAGTCACATGTCCTACTGTACGTAGGAGCAGTGCACCACAGTTCCGCGGTCCCCTGCTGCCAGGACACCCTCGTCCTGCTGACCCATCCCCGGTCCCCGTGCAGCGAGGCCATGGGCAGGTGCACAGCCTGGGCCTTGCGGGTGGCTGGTATGGGCTGAGAGCTCAGGGTGAGGAGGGGCCAGTCCTGGAGTGTGTTGGGCACTGTCTGAGGGTAGCCCGCTCTCCAGGCTGCGTTCCGCTTGCAGGGTGTTTCCTGCTCAGTGTGACCCTCTCTGTAACTTTAATTTTTTCAAATCCCACTTTCTTTTTCCTTTTTTAAAAAAATTGAATATAATCTTCATTTACATTTCAAATGCTAAAACCTTTCCCGGTTTCCCCACTCCCTGAAAACCCCCAACCCCTCCTCCCACGCCCTGCCTCCAAGTATATGCCCCTCCACCCGACCCACTCCCACCTCCCCCCCTCGATTTCCCTTTGTTGGGGCATCTATTGAGCCTTCACTGGACCAAGGACCTCTCCTCCCACTGATGCCCGACAAGGCATTCCTCTGCCACATTTGGCTGGAACCATGTGTACCCCTTGGTTGATGGTTTAGTCCCTGGGAGTCCTGGAGCGTCTGGGTGGCCGACATTGTTGTTCTTCCCATGGGGCTGTAAACCCCTTCAGCTCCTCCAGTCCACCCTCCAACTCCCCACACCCGATCCAATGGTTGGCTGCTAGCATCTGCCTCTATCTGTGAGGCTCTGGCAGGGCCCCTCTGGAGACAACCATGACATGCTCCTTTTGGTATGCACTTCTTTTTTTTTTTTTTTTTTTTTGGTTTTTTAGAGACAGGGTTTCTCTGTGTAGCCCTGACTGTCCTGGAACTCACTCTGTAGACCAGGCTGGCCTCGAACTCAGAAATCCGCCTGCCTCTGCCTCTCAAGTGCTGGGATTACAGGCGTGAGCCACCACTTCCCGGCTTGGTGTGCACTTCTTGTCGTCCATAATAGTGTCGGGGGTTTGTTGACTGTTTATAGGATGATTGCCCGGGCAGGGCAGTCTCTGGGCGGCCTTTCCTTCAGTCTCTGGCTTCACACTTTGTCTCCTTTCAAATCCCACATTTAATGATGGTTCTTAAATGCTTCAACCTTCCTTGTAACCCACCACCCACCAGGAGTAGTGGAAACGAACAGGATACAGGGGAAGTGGAGCTGTTTAGAAAGGTCCTTTGGAGCAACTCCCGTCTGTGTTGTCTGGAAATCGGCAGTTCAGTTCTCAGTTCAGCAGCGGCAGCTCGAGCCACTTGCAAACACTTCACACACGGATACACCAGCAGTCCGGTTCGGCAGAGTCCGGTTAACAACAGCGATGACGGTAATGTGACCTAGAGCCGAGACAGCCAGACCTCAGCCTTGGCTTGAGTCGGCGGTGGGAGGGACCCGGAGGGACCCAGACGCTCTCCGCTGCGCCTCTCAGGCAAGTGAAGATCAGAGAAGACACGAACCCACCAATGTTGCACAGCTGGCTGTCCCAGCAAGCCAACCTGTCCCTGTCACTCTGTGGAGTCCCCTTTATATCGCGTGTTCTCCATGCGCCTTACCGCAGCACGGGGTTTTGCCTCAGTGAATCTAATAAGCCGAATCACTCCACCGGAAGGTTTTTGATGCGTTTCTTTCTATGGAGTCCCGACAAGTGGAGCTCATCTGCACAGTGTAAGGCGGACTGATCCATGCGTGCTGTTAGCGAAGACTCTCTCATCACGTGTCCTTTCACGCGCTTGCTTTAGCAGAACATCCTCTCTCCTGTGTCTGCTTCAGCAAAATGTTCCTTCACGAGTCTGCCTTAGCCTTCCACATCTGTGTCCACTTTAACGAAACGTCCCTTCACGTGTTTGCCCCAGCAAAACACCATCCAACCAAAGAACTTTCCAAAGAACCCTTAAGTTTCCACTTCAGCCCTGTTTCTTACTGCTGATTTCCAGAGGTCCTAGGCTGCAGGGTTTGTCTGTAGAGACACCCTGATTGTCTGCTGTGGACTGCATCTTGCTTGCATCAGACCCTGTGAGAGCCTGACCCTGACTCTGGGGAGATGGACACTGAAGCAGCCTTCAGACCCCCAGAGATGGAGAGCCGAGGTCGCGTGAACGTGGGCACTGTCTGTGTGTGCACATCCCACGGCCCACTTCCTGGGTCCTTTGCAGCATTCCTTCAGAGACACGGACGCCTCAGTACTCATGAGTCTCCAGGGCCAGAGCTAGCCCTGGGCCAACAGTGCCCCGTGGGAACCGGAAGCCTGCGAGACAGCAGGACTTCGAGTCCCCTCAGCTCCGGGGAAGATCAGGCTCCTAGCTCAGGCTCTCAGTGACTCCTGTATAGAATAGACACCTTGGCCCGGCGTGGTCTGGCGGGAGAGCTCTCCTAGTAAAGTTCCTAACCGTGTGGCCACACTGTGCTGGATTAGGAGCCGTGACCTCGATCCTAACCCTAATCCTAATTTTTGCCACCTCCACAAGGCTTTAATGCTGCCCTGCCCAGGGATCTTAACGACTGACCCAATTCCTTCTAGAGGGGAAGGATGGAAGATTCCATGCAGGTTCAGTTCTCCCACAGCGTCCCTGATTATCCAGGCAATCCCTCCTCCCTTACTCCTCCCGTCCACCCCAGCTGGCCTTGTCCTCCTCTTTCCTCACACGCCTCAGGCCTCGACCCTCCTCAGCCTCGCTTTCTTCAGCTTCTCCCTCCTCGCCCTCATCTCTTCTCCAGCTTTCCCACTCACCCTCCTGCAGCTTCCTCCCTCCTCCCACTCACCCTCCTCCAGCTTCCTCCCTCCTCCCACTCACCATCCTCCAGCTTCCTCCCTCCTCCCACTCACCATCCTCCAGCTTCAGCTTCCTCCCTCCTCCCACTCATCCTCCTCTAGCTTCCTCCCTCCTCCCACTCACCCTCCTGCAGCTTCCTCCTTCCTCCCACTCACCCTCCTCCAGCTTCCTCCCTCCTCCCACTCACCCTCCTGCAGCTTCCTCCCTCCTCCCACTCACCCTCCTCCAGCTTCCTCCCTCCTCCCACTCACCCTCCTCCAGCTTCAGCTTCCTCCTTCCTCCCACTCACCCTGCAGCTTCCTCCCTCCTCCCACTCTCCTCCTCCCTCCTCCCACTCACCCTCCTCCAGCTTCCTCCCTCCTCCCACTCACCCTCCTTCAGCTTCTTCCCTCCTCTCACTCATGCTGCAGCTTCCTCCCTCCTCCCACTCACCCTCCTGCAGCTTCCTCCCTCCTCCCACTCACCCTCCTCCAGCTTCCTCCCTCCTCCCACTCACCCTCCTCCTGCCTCCTGTCCTCAGGAGCTCTGCTGGCTGCCCCATCTCCCCCTCTTTGCTTAGTGTCCTCTCCTTCACAACCTCCTCCTTCCTGGCTCTCTTTCAGCACACAGTAGGTACTCAGTGTTGCCCCGACCTGCTAAGACTTTGCTATGGTTAGGTCCCAGTAAACAGCGGTTGAAGGGGGCATTACAGATGCCGCCGGTCATATGAACCGTCAGGAGCGAGGGGACCCGCCACACATACGGAAGGGCACCCCTGGCACCCCTGAGCCCGAGTGCTGTAGACATGGGTGGATGTGAGAGCGAATGCTGGCGTTGGGGACCTCCGCTAGTGTCCTCTTGCCAGAGCCCAGCCTTCCCCTTGTCTTTAAAGGGTCAGACACGCCCATGGGTGTGGACCCGGGGGAGGGGCCTGGATGAAGGTTCGAAGCCAGGTTTCTGCACAGTCCTCGTCCAGCCCGTGTGTAGCACAGGTTACAGTGTATTCAAAGTTCTGCCTGCACACTTGATAGGCCACTTCTAGGATGCAGGGACCCCCCCTCCCCCGAACAGGTCACTGTGCACTGCTCCAAAGCACAAGCACTTGGGTTCTCTCGGGACCTCTCAAGTCAGCTCTGCCCGGGTGATGTCCTGCAGGAGAGGGCGTGTGTGTGTGGGGAACCTCTGGGATCGTCAGCAAGGAGCTGTTTCTTTCCTGCCCTTCTCTGCCCTCAAGTCTCAAACAGCCTGAACTCAAGCCAGCCTTGTGGTGGAGGGAGGGCTGACTGAGGCTGAGCGTGGCCTCGGTGGAGGCCTCAGGGAGCTGGATCTCTGGAGTGGAGGCTTCATGAGGTGGCCTCTTATACCTTTAGGAGGTCACACCCTGGCCTTTCTTTCCAGAGTCTACATGCCCTCGGCTCCCATGTGTCCCTGGCCCAGGGTCGCAGGACACTCCTGAACAGGGTGGTCTGGGCCCCGTCATGGGTCACCTCAGAATCTCTGTGGCCTTCCCTAGAGTGGACACAGCCTGTGTCAAGGTATGATCCCGACTTTCCTACCGTGAAGTGTCATGAAACCTTCCAACCGGCCAGCGACTACAAGGTGCTGTTTTAGAGGAAAGGTGGGTTTCTGCCTGAGCTTGGTCACCCCACGCTAAGGTACTTATTGGTTTAGAAGTGTCGGGGTGTCCAGCGCAGGGGTCCTCCTCTGGAAAGGCTGAGATTAACTCAGGAGAGCTGCCCAGGCGGCCGTCAGGCTTGCTCCTCTCGGCGACTCTGCATTCCAGAACCCCGCCCAAGTGTTGGGGACACCTGGGTGACTTCCAGCCCAGAGCCTTGAGATTTGGTGGCCCCTCCCAGCCGGAAGACTCCTTTCCAGCAGGGAGACCCCCTCAGTCAAGCTTTGCGACACTTCTGAGCCTTGTTCTCAGCCCTGAGATTCCGGAATCCTAGCTTGGAGATCCTTCCCAACTAGGGGACTTCAGTTTGTCCTGACACCCCACCCCGTCCGCCAGCTCCGTAACCCCTGCCCCTCCACGCCCGGGTCAAGGTGGCAAACACACCCCTCAGGGCCTCCGCCCTCTCCTGCCCTCCCGCCTCCGCACTTTCTCTTCATGCCACGCCCTCGCCCAGCCCCGCCTCCGCCTCGCCCGGGCCCTTTCGTCAAGCCCAGCCCTTTCCCTGGTCGGGCAGTCTCCACGGCCATGTGATCCTGGGGCTGCCGGGACAGTTGGGGCAAGCGGGGGGGCCGCGGGAGTCCCTGGGCGGGGGCGACATGGAGCGGAGGTGGGTCTTCGTGCTGCTGGACGTGCTGTGCGTGTTGGTCGGTAAGAGCCTCAGCCCCGGGTGCGTGGGGACTCTTTCCCAGGCGGACACTCCCCCGGTCCCTCTGGCCAGTGTGCGTTTGAGATGCGGACGTTGGTGACCGATGCTCCCCACTTCCCTGCGAGCACCCTGCCTGCCCTCCTGGGCGCCCGGCAGGATCGGGGCTGCCTGTCTACCTGTAGCTGTTCCCGGGTGGAGGGTCCTGGCGGCAGGAAGTCGCTCGAGTGCGGCGGGGCGATGTGACTCACACAGGCGGGGCGGCACCAAGACCCTGCAGGCCAGTGACCCGTGGCCAAGGTCCAGCACTGTGCCCTCGGGAGGCGGGGACGGCTAGGCTCGCACAGAGAAACCTGCCAGTCCGGTTCAGGCCGCGGGGAGGAGCATCCCGAACCCCCCAGGCTCGAACAAAGGCCAAGTGTTTGTTGGGGCCCAGGGGACAGTGGCTGGATTCTAACCCAAGGCGGCGACGGCGACGGGGTGCCGTCTCTCCTCCCCCATCTGCATTCCCCAATCCTTCCACCTTCCATATCCCGGAAGGATCCTCTGTTTAGCTGCGCCCGCTGGCAGCCGGGAGGCCCCGTGGCATTGGCCCCCTTTTAAAGTGTATGGGTTTGTCGAACCATTTCTGTTGCTTTAACTGTGTGCCAGGCACTACAGGACTTGGACATAGTTTGCAGTTTTCCTTGGAAAGTCCTGGGTCCCCAGGGGCGGAGCTACCTGGGCAGTCGCAGCAGCAGGAGGCCGGTGCTGCCTGCCCTTTCCCATAGTCTAAGCGGCTGAACCCTGGAGTCAGTGTAGACTTTGAGTGGTGATCGGGAAGCCTTGCAGCCCGAATGAAGGAGGCCCTTGCCTGTTGGTGGGGACGACGTCCTCTACAGAACCACTGCAGGTGGAGGGAGAAGAGGGGACACGGGCAGCCGGGGTCCCGGCCCACACCGGCTGTGCAACCCAGCCACGTTCGGGGCGTTAGGTCCGGCCAGACCTTGCACAGCTGTCCCGGTGGCTGTGGTCTGCTTGGGATGGCCACGGAGGACTCGCTAACTTCCGTTGTCTTCAGTGATGCTCTCTGTCACCAGATCCTAGACTTTCCCTCCTCCTGTGCAGATGTGTGTTCCCTCTGCTGGCTCGGTTTTCTCCTCTCCCCCTCCCCTCCTCTCCCCTCCTGTCCCCTCCTCTCCCCTCCTCTCCCTCTCTTCTCCTCTCCCCTCCTCTCCCCCTCCCTTCCTCTCCTCTCCCCTCCCCTCCTCTCCCCATCCCCTCCTCTGCTCTCCCCCCTCTCCTCTCCCCCTCTTCCCTCCTCACCTCTCCCCCTTTACTCTCCCCCTCCCCTCCCCTCCCCATCTCCTCCCCTGCCCTCCTCTTCCTCTCCCCTCCTCTCCTCCTCCCTTCCTCTCCTCTCCTCTCCTCTCCCCTCCTCTCCCCTCCTCCTCTCCTCTCCCCCTCTTCCCTCCTCTCCTCTTTCCCCCTTTCCTCTCCCTCTCCCCTCCTCTCCCCTCCTCTCCTCTCCCCTCCTCTACTCCTCCCCTCCTCTCCCCCTCCCCTCCTCTCCCCCTCCCCTCCTCTTTCCCCTCCTCTCTTCTCCCCATCTCCTTTCCTCTTCCCCTCTCCCCTGCTCTCCCCTCTCCCCTGCTCTCCCCTCTCCTCCCCTCTCCCCTACTCTCCCCCCCTCCCCAGATCTCACGCTGGGCCATCCTTCTCCTGACCTCTTCTCTCACTGTTGTGACACTGCTCCCGCCTCCTTACTTCTCATCCCCACCTCTCAGCTTCCTGATGTTGGCACCTTCCTGCATCATGTCCCCCCTGGGACCGTATTCTGGCCATCCCGTCTCCCCTTTGCACGTTGAGTGTCCCCTCCGTGTTCACCTAGCATTCAGGTCCTGGGGCCACGCCCTCCAACACGCAGCTTCCCTGCTGCTCCCGGGCAAAGGGCACTTCTGGGGGTTTGCCTTTTTTGTCGGTGTTCCTGTGCCTGCAGAACCGGGTGCTGCCCACTGTCCTGCCCATCCTTGGGCCTGGCCCCCACCGCCCAGCCGCCCTTGGTCGGCGGCTTCAGATCGTAGCTCTGTTCACAGCGTCAGTCGGGCCATTCTTCCAAGAGTGACTGAGACTCTGGCTTTGGCCCGAGCGTTCTGCCTCCGGGGCTGGGTCCATCTTGCCTCAGAACTTGGGGTGAAGGAAGTAAATAAAACAGAGACTCAAGGGGTGGCCGGGCCCCGGCCATGCCCCGGCTGTGAGCTACACAGCCTCGCGGCCCTACAGTCTCACGTTGTGTTGCTGGAGGGTCTCACTGCCCAGGCAGAGAGCAGCTGCCAGCGTCTCGCCCTGAGGGTCCTGCTGTGCCGATGCAGATGGGACAGTTCAGCCATCGGTCACTGAGGTGACCATATGGCTCTACAGGGGACAGAAGCCACGAGGAGCAGCAGTTACTCCATGGTGGCTCATCAGGAGGGGTGCTGAAGTGAGATGTAGGGGAATCCGTGTGCTTGCAATATGTGTGCAAAGGCCCTGCTTGCTGGTGAAGAGTCAGCTCTAGGGAGGACTGATGTGAGGCCAGGCTATAGCTGGGCGGAGCTGCTCAGAAGTTGGGCTCATTCAAAGAGGCCAGCGGAGCGGTTTTCAGGGGGGACACGCACAGTGGCCATGATAGACTTGCAGATAACTGGGGGCAGGAACGTGCACTTCAGAGAACCACGTGCCTTCCCCGGCCTCCCGCAGCCTCTCTGCCTTTCGTCATCCTGACCCTGGTGAACGCGCCTTATAAGCGAGGGTTCTACTGCGGAGACGACTCCATCCGCTACCCGTACCGTCCAGACACAATCACCCATGGACTCATGGCTGGGGTCATCATCACAGCTACTGTCGTCCTTGTAAGGCAGCAAAGGGGCTCGGGTGGGGGATGGATGGCCCCGCCCCGCCCCACCCGCAGGATGGGCACGTGGGCGGGAGCTGTGTCTGCCGGGTGCTCTGTGGCTGTTTCGCCCCTGGCAGGTCTCATCGGGAGAGGCCTACCTGGTGTACACAGACCGTCTCTATTCGCGCTCCGACTTCAACAACTACGTGGCTGCCATCTACAAGGTGCTGGGAACCTTTCTGTTCGGGGCCGCTGTGAGCCAGTCTCTGACTGACCTGGCCAAGTACATGATTGGCCGCCTTCGACCCAGTTTCTTGGCTGTCTGTGACCCTGACTGGAGCCGGGTCAACTGCTCTGGCTACGTGCAGCTGGAGGTGTGCAGGGGCAACCCTGCTAATGTCACCGAGGCCAGGTGAGTATTGACTGCAGCCCCGGCAAGGCTCTGACGGACAGGAAGCCTGGCGCATGGTGGATGGAGAAAATTGTCCACAGAGGCAGGCAGAGGAGGCAGCTGCGGCTCTCCCTTTGTCTTTGGCAGGGCAGATAAGCAAATGAGCAGTCTCAGGGTTCATTTGTCTAGGAGGCAGTGGCCAGCCCTCAGGGGTGGGGCGATGACCTCGCGTGTCTTGAGGCGTGTGAGGAGGGATCTGCTGTGGCGAGGGAGCTCCTGCTTCGTCAGGGCCCTCCCGTTGGTGCGCTTGTTTGCAGTTCGCATTGTTTCTCTTCTGCTGTCCTGCTCTTCTGGGCCCCACCGGTCACTCTTGGCATGGCTTGTGTGTCCCGCATCCTCCAGAATCTCCGCTGAGCCCCGCTCTTTCTGTTGTCTCCTGTAAGCCATCAGAACTTCCCGTACTTTTTCACTTTGAATATTATTGGCATTTTCACATCCATACTGCACTTTCAGATTTTTTGAGACAGCGTTTTGCCATGTTGCCCAGAATGACCTCAAACTCCTGCCTCAGTTTCCCGAGTGCTGGGTGACAGGTCTGTGCCACCATGACTGGCCTAGAATGTCTTCTTGGCTTCTGTCCCTTTCGTCATTCTTCATGGATGTTCTCATTTCTGGACGTGTCAAGTGACTGGTTGCAGTTTCCTAAGCTTGGTGCTTGTGTCTTCTCATGGGCCCCTTTTATGTGTGTGTGTGTGTCCATATGTTTGTGGGTCAGTAGTGTCTTCCCACTTGCTCTCTAACACACACACACACACACACACACACACACACACAATTTATGTGTATGTGTGTTTTTCTGTATGTACATCAGATTCCTGCCAGAGCCTATGGGGGTCAGAAGAGGGCGCCAGATCCCCTTGAACTGGAATTACAAGCGGCTGCCGTGAGCTGCCGTGTGGGTGCCGGGATCTGAACCCTCATCCTCTGCAAGTGCACAGAGCGCTCTCAACCCCGAAGTCCCCTCTCCACTGCCTCTTCACATTAAAGGCTGAGGCAAGGTCTCTCACTAAACCTGGAGCTGTGCAGTCCTGTTAGGCTGGTCAACAGGCTGCGGTCCTGGGCTAAGGAATGCAGTGCCCTCCTTTGACATGGTTATTAGGGATGGCCTCAGGTCCTCAGGTTTGCACAGCGGGCATGTCCTGGCTGGCCATCTCCCCAGCTCCTTAGACAACTTCTCTTTATTAGCCATGATATGTGTGTGCTGATCACTCATTCTGCCCACCTTGGATATTTTTTTGTTGTTGTTGCGAAACCGTGACTTTTTGTCTGTGTCTGTCTGTGACTGTACTCAAGATCAAACCCACAGATGCCGGGCAAATCTCTCTGACCCCGAGTCACAGGGAGAGTAGACACTGTGGTCACTGTGTATTTAATGGCGCCCATGAGGGGACTGAGGGTGGTCATGTCGTAATGAGGTCTGTTGTCAGCATAGTGGTCAGCAGGATTGGACCTACATTTCACTTGTGTTTTCTGGGTGCTGGGGTGGGGCTGGGGACTCTGCCTTAGCCTTATTGTATCTGCTAAGGTTGGAGAGTAGCTCTGGGGGTGCCCAGGGGGGTGATGATCCCTCAGAGCCTCCAAAGCATAGGCCTGGGCTGCCGCTCAAGCAGTGACTAATATCTTTGTAAGACGAGGTGATGGCCGGCAACCCAGACCACCAGCTGTCCCAGCGGTGGCTGTGACTATAGTATTGGGAGCCTGACCGTGTGCTCTTGCTGGCCGTGGTTGCTCCAGGAGCAGGCAGGGGGTTGGAGTTGGTGAACTGAGACTGAGGAGCAGAGACGGTTGCTCCAGGGCCTCCTGATGGAGTGTCCCGTGTGCAAGTCTTTCCTCAGGTTAAAATTTGTTTTTCAATTTTTTTTGTTTTGGTTTTTTGTTTGTTTGTTTGTTTGTTTTGTTTTTGGATTTTTGGTTTTTGCGAGACAGGGTTTCTCTGTATATCCCTGGCTGTCCTGGAACTCACTCTGTAGACCAGGCTGGCCTCGAACCCAGAAATCCGCCTGCCTCTGCCTCCCAGAGTGCTGGGATTACAGGCGTGCGCCACCACCGCCCGGCCCTTGTTTTTCAATTTTATTTTTACTTTATGTATATGGGTGGTTCGCCTGCATATTTCTGTATATGCATACCAGCCACATGCATGGCTGGTAACCATGGAGGCCAGAATTGGGAAACGGAGTTACACGTGAGCCACCGTGTGGTTGCTGGAAATTGAACTGAGGTCATCTGGAAGAGCATCCAGTGCTCTTAACAGTTATACCATCTCTCCAGTTCCCCTCAGGTTAAATTTTTATTTTGTGGGGTTGGAGAGATGGCTCACTGGTTGCTCTTCCAGGGGATCTGTATTAGATTCTGAAACCCCACAAGGTAGCCCACACACAATTTGCAACTTTAGTTCCAGGGAATCTGATGCCTTCTTCTGGCTTCTGCAGGCATTGCATGCATGTGGTACACAGACAGAGATGTATCAAAAACACCCATACACATACAATAAAAATAAGTAAGTCCTAAAGACAGTTTATTTTATTATTTTAAGTGTGTGTGTGAGCCGGGTGGTGGTGGTACACGCCTTTAATCCCAGTACTTGGGAGGCAGAGGCAGAGGCAGGCGGATTTCTGAGTTCGAGGCCAGACTGGTCTACAGAGTGAGTTCCAGGATAGCCAGGGCTACACAGAGAGACCCTGTCTCAAAAAACAAAACAAAACAACAACAACAAAAAAAGTGTGCGTGTGTGTGTGTGTGTGCATGTGTATGTGTGTGCATGTATGTGTGTATGTGTATGTGTGTGTGTGCATGTGCATGACTGCCGGTGCCCTCAGAGGCCAAAGGCATCAGATTTCCTGGAGTTGGAGCTGTAGGTAGTTGTGAAGAGTAGGGTGTGGGCGCTGGGCACTGAACTTGGGTCCTCTGCAGAAGCAGTCAGGGCTCTTAACTGCTGAGCCACCTCTCTGGCCCTGTTTCCCTCATTTTGCACTCCTCTGTGGCTGCCAGCTCCCCAGGGAGCTTGCGGCTCTGCCTCTGGGTCTCCGTGACCTGACCAGCTGTCCTCTCTCCCAGGCTGTCCTTCTACTCTGGCCACTCCTCCTTTGGCATGTACTGCATGTTGTTCCTGGCGGTGAGTATCCATCTTCTTCCCAGGGGACCTTCTGGGGCCACCCCTTCCCTGGGCTGGGCAGGCTGTGGACACTCATGGGCCCAGTTGACAGCAGGTTGATGTCCCAACAGCTGTACGTGCAGGCCCGGCTCTGCTGGAAGTGGGCGCGGCTGCTAAGGCCCACCGTTCAGTTCTTCTTGGTGGCCTTTGCGATCTATGTGGGCTATACCCGAGTGTCTGACCACAAGCACCACTGGAGTGACGTCCTCGTCGGCCTCCTGCAGGGAGCCCTGGTGGCCTGCCTCACAGTGAGTGCTCCTTGCCTGACCTACAGGATCTGCTCTGCCCACCTCCAAGGCTCCACTACCTCTGCCTGTTGTTCTGTCTCCAAGAGCTTGCCCCTTGTTGCTACTTTGTATCCAACCCAATTCCCCAGTAAAAGAAATCTCAGTCAGTTAACAAAACAAGCTATAGGCCTAGCTTGGGCAGAGCTCCCACTAAACTATTCTATTCCCATCTATATTATCCCATATAACTTGCAGTTACTCCAGGCCACAGGCTTCTCTCTCTGCAGCCTATCCGTCCATCCCCCGTGACACCTCCCCTCGACTCTAAGCTCCTCCCACTTCCTCCTGCCCAATCATTGGCTCAAGCCTTTATTTGAAAAGTTAAGGTGGGGAGAAGCTTCACAAGGCAACTCCTCATCTGCAGCCCCTCTGAGGAGTGGAATTAACATCAAAATACAAGCCCAGGACTATCCACCACAGCCCCTCACTACTGGCTCCACTCATCCATATGACAACCCTCCACAGCTTCTCCCTCGGGGCTCCCAGAAGATGTTCTTCTTCTTCCAGCCCTTCTCATTGCCTTTCCCCTTCCCCAGGTCCGCTATGTTTCAGATTTCTTCAAGTCCCGGCCGCCCCAGTCCTGCCAGGAGGCTGAAGAGTCAGAGCGCAAGCCCAGTCTGTCGCTGACGCTGACCCTTGGTGACCGACCCTAGCTGCTATGGAAGCTGGACAGTCACCTGTGGGCCAGTCATGTGTTGGCCCCCCTGCCCCTGATCAGGCACTACTGGCTTTCGAGCTGTCCCAGGATCCTGGCTGGTGACTGTGGACCAGGGTCTTGGTGCCTGTCTGGCCCTGAGTGTGGGCAGGGCCCATCCTCATCATTCCTTGACTATCGCATGGCCACAAGAGATGCCGTCCTGCTTGGAGGGACTGTCTCCCGTCACCAACGGGTTTTCGAGGAGGGCCATCCCAGCATGGCCCCTGGAATGGTTGGCCCGAGACTGTTCATGAACTCAGCACCCTCCTTGATGGCCCTGGAGATGAGAAACCTCGTTTGCCTGGGTGTGCAGTTGGCCTTGGCCTTGGGCAGATGGCTGCCAACCCTTGGACTACCTGGAAGGTCACACGTAGCTTTTGGTCTGAATCCTTTCCTCAAGCCTGTGAAAGATTACTGCTCGAGGTCTCCAAGCCCCTCCCTCAGGCTCCTGTCCTGTCCCCACTCCATCCGTCTGTGTGGACCAAATGTGTAGCC
Source organism: Apodemus agrarius (assembly GCA_964023405.1). Classification (NCBI taxonomy): domain Eukaryota; kingdom Metazoa; phylum Chordata; class Mammalia; order Rodentia; family Muridae; genus Apodemus; species Apodemus agrarius. Next base: position 53,221,459 of record OZ030026.1, on the reverse strand, counting down.
AGGCACTGGAAGTAAGTCATGGATCTGCCATTCCTGATTGTTTCAAAACACTTTAAGTTACTGTTTCATGGGAGGCTGTGTTATAAACTTTGTACCAAATGTCTCTGCTGTGCATGTTGCTTTTCCAGCTCTCCTGGTGAGACAGATGTTCCTCCTGCCCCTACCAAACTCCTCAGTGCATTGTGCTGGACCTGCCAGTCTTAGCAGAGACTTAGGGGACAGAGACCTGTCCTGGCTGTCTTGTATATAGGCCAAGACAGAGTCCTCAGAGCCAGTGTGGCCTTCCTCTGTGTGTGGTGGTTGCTTATCCTAGGTCCTCCTTAGAAAACAGAGACCCTTCATGGTCAGTGCTGGTTAGGTGCCTGTTCATGCTCCCAGGGTGCCTGGCCGGTTCCCAGGGGCAGCAGGAGGGGTTCAGGTCTTGCTGTATCCCAGGACAAGGTGTGTGACTTTCTGGGAATGGCACAGCTTCTTATGTCCTTCAGGTCTTTGGGTCTGGGAGCATGGGGTGGGGGGACAGTCAGAAGTACCAAGTCCCCCCTCCATTTCCTTCCTCTTCTTAGACGCTTGGTCAGGATCCTGGATGCCACTGGCAGACACTGAGAGCCAGCAGGCCCAAGGAATTCAGCCTAACTCAGAGAGCATGCTGGGTGCCTCTGCACTTAGCTGCTGTTCAGCCTTTGACAGCCTGCATTTTCACCGGGATCCTCCCTGTTACGAGACTGTGTGCCAGCATCCTCCAGCCAATACTCTGCATAGCAGGGTCCTACAGGTACCAGCTCTTCTGTTACAGGCAGAAGTTCCCAGTGAAAAGGCAGGCTCACATCCTGAGCACAGCAGGACTCTGCTTGTACAGATCCTCTGTTTGGCCTGACTGCAGCTGAGCTGAGCCTCTCCCAGGCACCCATGCCCTCCTCCCTGACTCAGTGCCAGGTGCTGGCTCAGTTTAGCAGGCACAGAGACTGTGGGTGTGGGACACATGCCTGTGACACTAGCCCTGGGAGGCAGAGGTAGTAGAATGGCGAGTGTGAGACCAGCTTGGGCAGCAGTGATTCTTCTGTGTGTCTGCGAATGTTCATGTGTATGTTTGTATGTGGAGGTCAGAGAACAACCTCGTGTCCATTCTTAGACCTTTCCTTGTTTTTTAAAACCAAGGTCTCTCATTGGCCTGGAACTTCACCAAGTAGGCAACTTCACACTGTGGATTTCACACTTCACGCCAAGTCCCTAAAAGAGTGGTTCTCAACATGGGGGTCACAACCACCAAAGGGGTCATGGACCAGACATCCTGCAAATCAGATGTTTATATTATGAGTCCTAATCATATCAAAATTACAGTTATGCAGTAGCAATGGAATAATTTTGTGGTTGGGGGGGGTCGCCACGATATGAGAAACTATATTAAAGGGTCACAGGAGAAGGGAGGTTGAGAATCACAGTCATAGGGAGAGACTAGTTATTTACAAAACAAAGCAGGCAATGGAGAGGTGGCCCAGTGGCGTGTGCATGGTAACACATGACTGCTTGTTATCATCAGTGATATCTGATACCCTCTTCTGACCACTAGGCACTGTACACAGGTGCCCATATCACCCCTCACAAATTCCACGCACTTAAAATAAAAGAAAAAATTCATCTATCTATCTATCTATCTATCTATCTATCTATTTATCTATCTATCTATATCTATGTATCTATCTATCTATCTATCTATATCTATGTATCTATCTATTGATCTATCTATCTATCTATATTTATTTATTCATCATTCACTCATTCATTCATTCCCTTTACATCCTGGTTGATGCCCTCCCTCTTTCTTGGTCTTCCCCTCTCCCATCTCCCTCCCCCATCACTCATCTCCTTCTCCTCTTAGAGGACCTCCCTTGGGTATCCCCGACCCTTGTGCATCAAGTCTTGCCAGGATTAGGCACATCCTCTTTCACTGAGACCAGACAAGGTAGCCAAGTTAGGGAAACATATTTCACAGCTTTAGGGATAGACCCCACTCCAGTTGTTGGAAGACCCACGTGAAGACCGAATCACACATCTGCTACATATGTGTGGGGAGGCCTAGGTCCAGCCCATGCATACATCTTTGGTTGGTGATTCAGTCTCTGAGAGCCCACAGGGTTCCAGGTTAGTTGACTCTGTTGGTTTTCCTGTGAGTTCCTATCTACTTCCAGGCCCTCAATCCTTCTCTCACTCTTCCATAAGAGTCTTGTAATGGCTATTCCTGGTTGTCAACTTGACTACATGTGGAATGAACTAAAATCCAGAACTGGAGTGCACACCTTTGGTCCAGATCTTGAGGCTGGAAGACACAAGTTTCTGTCCTGGATTTTGGCATGGAGATCTTGAGGCCTGCAGATTCTCGAAGAAGTTTCTGAGGGCTGGAGTGAGGACCTAGGGGCAAGAGACACGAGAAATGGAGACAAGGCAGGATTCTGATCATGTCTTGTTTAATGCAGGTTCACACAGCATAAAACAGGATGTGGTAAGCAACCAGCAAAGATAAACAACCTGACCTTCACAGAGAATCTAATCTAAAGTATATGTTAGCACAGTGAGTCTCATAGAGAGCTCAGGGTACAGTCAGCAGCAACAGTTCCAGACTGACCAGACCACTTTCCTTGACTAATTCCCTCACCTTGACCTTACTCAGGACTGAGAAAGGCATGTCTGACTCCAGTGGTCTCCTACACTAGGTCCAGCCCATGCATACATCCTTGGTTGGTGATTCAGTCTCTGAGAGCCCACAGGGTTCCAGGTTAGTTGACTCTGTTGGATTTCCTGTGAGTTCCTATCTACTTCCAGGCCCTCCATCCTTCCCCCAACTCTTCCATAAGAGTCTTGTAATGGCTATTCCTGGTTGTCAACTTGACTATCTGAAATGAACTACAATTCAGAATTTGGGGGGCACTCCTGTGATCCAGATCTTGAGGCTGGAAGATACAAGTTTCTGACCTGGATCTTGGCATTGAGATCTTGAGACATAGTGGCCATGAAAAGCTTAGGCCCAGGTAAGGTAGTACACGCCTTTAATCCCAGGGGACTGAGGCAAGGAGATCTCTGAGTTCCAGGTCAGTTTGGGACAAAGCAAGTTCCAGTTCCAGATGTGGTGGCACACACTTTAATCTGGGCCACACCTTCTGCTGGAGGTCTACATAAGGACACTGGAAGAAGGAAGATTGCCTCTTCTTTGCCTGCACTTACTTGCCAGCACATCTGCTGGAACCTACTTCTACAGAAGACCATCTGAAACAACTAGCCTCAAGGGTCTAAGCAACTACTAGATTCTTGGACTTCCCATTCACAGCTGACCATTGTAGGGTTAGTTGGATTACAGACTATAAGTCATCACAATAAATTTTCTCAATATAGAGAAACATTCCATAAGTTCTGTGACTCTAGAGAACCCTGATTAATACAAGTTAACAAGTCCCCAAATTCCATCCCATGTTTGGATGTTTCAGTAAGCTTCTGAGTGGACCCTTTCAGAGGACAGCTATGCTAGGCTCCCGTTTGGAATCATAACAGAGTATCATTGTAGTGTCATGGCCTGGTGCTTGCCCATGGGATGTGTCTCAAGTTGAGCTAGCTTTTGTTTGGCCAATCCGGTAGTGTCTGCTCCATCTTGTCCCTGCATTTCTTGTAGACAGGATAAATATTGGGTCAGAAGTTTTGTGGGTAGTGTCCTGTTCACTTCACTGGGGTTCCTGTCTGGCTAATGGAGTTGGCATTTTCAGGTTTTATATCTCTGCTGTTGTGAGTCTCAGCTAAGGTCATCTCCATTGATTTCCGGGAGCCTCCCCGATCCCAGGTTTTTGGCATGTCCTTGTGATGCCCCCAGCCCCTAACCTCTGCTAGTTGCAGATTTCCATTTATTCTCCTGACCTTCTGGGCCCTTCTCCTGTCTCCCCACCTGATCCTGAACCCCTCATTCCCCTCCCTGTCCCCTCTCCCACCCAGTTCCCTCCTTCCATCTGCCTCCTGTGACTATTTTATTCTCCTTTCTAAGTGAGATTCAAGCACCCTTGCTTGCCTTCCTTGGGTCTGTGGACTGTAGCATGGGTATCCTGTATTTTATGGCTAATATCCACTTGTAAGTGAGTATATACTAAGTATGTTCTTTTGGGTCTGGGTTACCTCTGTCAGGATGATATTCTCAAGTTTCATCCATTTTCCTGCAAAATTCATGATGACTTTTTTTTTTTTTGCCGAGCTGTGACTGTTTATTAACTGAGCAGATTCCAAAAATACCATGGGCGACACCTTAGTTCATCTTCTAATAAGCCTGTTTATCTGCTCTTCCCTGTCACCAGCATCCCACCTTCTACAAAGCTAGTTGTCTTTTGCTTCATTGCACCTCGTGGGGAAGATAATTTGAAGGGCCACAGGAAGTTATTTGCTGCCTTGAAGTGTTTCCCAAATGCATAGATCTCACAAATTAGATCCTACATGCAGATGATGCCAAATTTACCAAGAGATCGAACAATCAAGAAGTTATCTGTGAAGGCGATCCGCTTCTTACTGATTTTGCCATAGCTTCACCTGTGAATGAGCTCATTAACTGACTTCAGATTGGTGCACCCTCATCCAGTGCACAGTTCCACAATCCTCAGCATGCTAACTGAAGCTGTGTTGACTTTTGCAGTTGTTGTTGTTGTTGTTGTTGTTGTTTTGTAGTTTGTTTCTTTTTGAAGACTGGGTTTCTCTGTGTAGCCCTGGATCTCCTGGAACTCACTTTGTAGACCAGGCTGGCCTCGAACTCAGAAATCCACCTGCCTCTGTCTTCCAAGTGCTGGGGTTAAAGGTGCTTCACAACCGCCTGGCCCAGCCGTGTTGACCTTAACAAAAGTGACATTGATGATCTGTTGAAGATCTGTGGAAGATGAAGTAGCAGCAATACCTTACAGACCTTTAGTCTTACTTCACTGATACCTTGGATTCTGACTACAAATTGCCAATTTTAGTTCTGCGGGCAGGTAAAGGTTGCCAGCTTTCCTGGCCGCCCTGGCCATTGGAATCTCTGCCCCATACATCTGCCTGCATTCCTTGTGATAGTGTTTTGCTTTCCATAGACAAGCTTCCTCCTTGCCTTTCCCAGAGTATTCAGGGTGAAGTCCTTCCTCAGGCACATCATCTCCAACTCTGTGAAATTTCTTCACTTCCTTAAGTAATAAAAAGTATGAACACCTAGTCCTATACATTAGAACCATTGGGCTCTACTGAAGGGATACAATCAGTGGAGCAGCTGGGACAGGAGTCTTCAGGTCACCATTTGCACCAGAGAACCAAGAGGCTCAACAGCCATCTATGCCTGGCCCACCAGGAGAGAGTGATCTCTACTTCTGAGCATGGATGTGAGATCTCCACTTTCTCTCTAAATCTCTCTGAAAGGGAACAGCTAGGAGTTTACAGGGTATATGATCAGTGGAGCAGCAGGGACAGGAGTTAATCAAAGAAAATGTTTGAGTGTATTACAATTTCTATTATCATGTTAAGGGACACTGTAGATCATAAAAATATTATTTAAAATGGATCACAAATAAAAGTGGAAATGCAAATCTCAAAACACAGAGGAGTAATATGGATGGGGAAAATGAACCAGTCAGACTTTGACATTACATTTAAATTCCACTTACAAAAAACGTTATATGCCATATATATAGGATCTGCTCTCTCTCTCTCTCTCTCTCTCTCTCTCTCTCTCTCTCACTCTCTCTCTCTCACTCACTTTACATATATATATATGTACATATATACATATATATGTAAAATAAATGAAGGCTTTCTTTAAAACGGAGATATTTGTTAAAAGTCATAAATTTCATCATTGCATCCCTTATATTGTGCTAGGTTATAATTCAACATCACATAAATAAGCAGAAGTATCAAAATGCAGAGTTTTTAAAATTTTCCTTAGCTTTTTCGGGAACATATACAATTTTTTCATTGTGGAACTCAAATATTGAGTGAAAATATGTCAGGGAGAATATGGTAAATATGACATTTCAGATAAAAATTCAAAATCTGATTATGTATAAGATTTTATCTTCAATTGAAATATAGAGCAATATAGGTATCAGAAATGATAGACCAAGTAATAGAAAAATACAGTAAACTCAAAATATACTTTGTGTTTCTTTTTTTTCTATATTCTTTGTTTACATTCCAAAGGCTTTCCCCTTTCCCAGTTACCCCCCACCATATGTCCCATAATTCCTCTCCCCCAATGCTATTCCCCACTCTTTCCCCCCCCCCACGATTTCTCTGTTCTGGGTCTACAATACTGGATCCAATCTTTACAGGCCCAGGGTCCTCTCCTTTTTTTCTTCTTGAGAGTCATTTGACTTGCTAATTGTGCCTTGAGTATTTAGGGCTTCTGGGCTCATTAATATCCACTTATCAGTGATTGCATTTCGTGTGTATTCTTTTGTGATTGGGTTAGCTCACTTAGGATGATAGTTTCCAGATCTAACCATTTACCTACAAATTGCATGAATTCATTATTTTTAATTGCTGAGTGGTACTCCATTGTATAAATATACCACATTTTCTGTATCCATTCCTCTTTTGAGGGATATCTGGGCTCCTTCCAATTTCTGGCTATTATAAACAAGGCTGCTATAAACATAGTGGAGCATGTGTCTTTGTTGTATGCAGAGGAATCCTCTGGGTATATGCCCAGGAGTGGTATGCCAGGGTCCTCTGCACAAAGATAAGGCTTCTATGCATTGTTGCACATTAATCAGAAATATATACTTTTACTTTACATTTCATGTGTATTACATTTTAATTTCCAATTAGGAAAAGAGGAAAATAATTTAACCTCAATCTCTTCTCTCTTCATCTCAATATCTCACCTCACATCTCTTACAGAAGCATGTGACTCCACTAGAGGTCAGGTTAGCCTCCTAAAAGCCAGGTAACATACACCTCCCACCCCCCCCCCAATAATTTCCAGCAAAACCCTGATCACCATACCTCTTCTTGTTGCCGTATCCTGGCACACACTACTGACAGAAACCTTTTTTCCATCAGAGGGCTGGCCACATTACTTTAAACCAGTGTGCCACCACCTGCCCCCTTGCATGCAACAAAAGGCATTGAGGCTATCAAACTACAACCACCAACTAGAACAGAGACAATAAATACTGACTTAACTTAAGCACAGGCCCCTTCACTCAGAAGACAAGAGAAGAGCCAGAAACCATGGAAGAAAACAAAGATATAGAAAGTCCAACAAAGACAAATTTAGAAACCAGCACAAAATTATGGAAGAAAACTTCCCTAACCTAAAGAGATACCCATGGACATACAAGAAACCTATAGAACTCCAAATAGATTGTGCCAGAAAAGACATTCCTCCCATCACATAATAATCAAAACATCAAATGCACTAAGAAAGAATATTAAGACAGGTAAAGGAAAAAGGTTAAGTAACATGAAGGCAGGCCTATCAGAATTATTCCAGACTTCTCAACAGAGACTATGAAAGCTAGAAGACCCTGGGAAGACCTCATACAGACACTAAGAGAACATAAATACCAGCCCAGGCTACTATATTCAGCAAACCTCTCAGTTACCATAGATGGAGAAACCAGGATATTCCATTACAAAACAAAATTTACACAATACTTTTGCACAAATTCATCCCTACGAAGACTAATAGATGAAAAACTCCAGCACAAGGGGGAAAACTACATCAAAGAAAAAGCAAGAAACTAATCTTCTATCAACTAACCTAAAAGAAGATAGCCAAACAAACATAAATCGACCTCTAACAACAAAAATAACATGAAGTAACAACCACATTTCCTTAATATCCCTTAACCTCTCTGGGCTCAATTACCCAATAAAAAGACATAGACCAACAGACTGGATATGTAAACAGGACCCAGCACTTTACTGCATACAGGAAACACACGTCAGTGACAAAGACAGATACTACCTCAGAGTAAAAGGCTGGAAAAAAATTGTAAGAAAATGGTGCCATGAAAATAGCTGGAGTAACCATTCTAATATGGAATAAAATGGACTTTCAACCAAAAGTTATCAAAATAGATAAGGAAGTACACTTCATACTCTTCAAAGGTACTCTCACTTCTGAACATCTATGCTCCAAATTCAAGGGCATTCATATTCATAAAAGAATCTTTACTTAAGCTCAATGCAGGAAATAATCAAACTCAGAGCTGAAATTAACCAAGTAGAAACCAAAAGAACTACATGGAAATCAACAAAACCAGGGGTTGGTTCTTTGAAAAATTCAAAGGGACATATAAGGACAGAAACAGAGGAAATGCAAAAATATCATTAGATCTTACTACAGAAGCCTATACTCAACAAAAGTAGAAAATCTGGATGAAATGGACAACTTTCTAGAGGGATACCAGGTACCAAAATTAAATGACAATCAGACAAACCATCTAAATATTCCCATAAGCCCTAAAGAAATAGAAGCAGCCATTAAAAGTCTCCCAACCAAAAAAGCACAGGACCAGATGGTTTTAGTGCAAAATTCCATCAGACCTTCAAAGAAGACCCAATACCAATACTCTTCAAAATATTCCACAAAATAGAAACAGAAGGAACACTATCCAAGTTGTTCTAAGAAGCCACAATTACGTTTATACCTAAACCACAAGAAGACCCAACATAGAAAGAAAAATTTCAGACTGATTTTCCTTATATTATATTGATGCAAATACTCACTAAAATTCTCACAAAACAAATTAAAGAACACATCAAAACAATCACTCACCATGATCAAGTAGGCTTCATCCAGGAATGCAGGAATGGGTCAATATATAATAAGTTCACCAATGTATATTACTCACTATAAAAACAAACTCAAAGAAAAAATTCACATGATCACTTATTTCATTAGATCCTGAAAAATTATTTGACAAAAATCCAGTACCCTACATTGTAAATGTCTTGGAAAAATCAGAAATTCAAGATCCATACATGAACCTAGTAAAAGCAATGCAGAGTAAATTAGTATCCAACATCAAAGTAAATAAAGAGAAACTTGAAGCAATCCTACTAAAATCACGTTCTAGACAAGGCTTTCCATTCTCTCCATACCTATTCATTATAGTTCTCAAAATCCTAGACAGAGCAATTAGACAACAAAAGGAGGTTAAAGAGATTCAAATTGGAAAGGAAGAAGTCAAAATATTACTATTTGCAGATGATATGACAATATATTTAAACGACACCAAAACTTCCAACAGAGAGCTCCTACAGTTGAAATACATCTTCAGTAAAGTGGCTGAATATAAAATTAACTCAAACAAATCAGTAACCTTTCTCTACACAAAAGATAAACAGGCTGAGAAAAAATTAGGGAAGCAACATGTTTTACAATAGTCATAAATAATATAAAAACATTGGTGTGACTCTAACCAAGCAAGTGAAAGATCTATATGACAAGAACTTCAAGTTCCAGAAGAAAGAAATCTAAGATTATTTCAGAAGATGGAAAAAAAATCTCCCATGCTTGTGGATTAACAGGATTAATATAGTAAAAATGGGCAGCAGTCGCGGTAGGTCTCCATATTGCTACCAGGACACAGCTAGAGAGGCCCAGGTAGACAGATTCCCTCTGGGGCTACCATCGCGCAGGTGGATCTGCCAGGTTCTCGCCACCAGCCAAGGCCAGGGCTGAGGTTCTGTGTGACTTCTCCACACCCTTCAGCCTTGCACCAAGGCAGCTGGGAGCAGCCTGCCCAGTGGTCCCTTAGAGTGGTGGCAGCGGTAGGTCTCCATATTGCCACCAGGACACCACTAGAGAGGCCCAGGTAGACAGACTAAATCAGGGACTACCATCAATCGGGAGGATACTCCAGGTTCTCCCCACTAACCAGGGCAAGGGTGGCAGCTGGCGGTACATCTCCACGCCCTCCAGGTTTGCACCAACTCGGTTGGGAAACACCCTCCCTGAGGTCCCCTCAGCACTCCCAGAGGCAGTCTCTATCTTGCAGCATGGTCACCAGTAGAGAAACTACAGGTGGGCACAGACTCGCTGGAGGTTCAAACACCAACCAGTGACAACAAGGACAACTAACGCCAGAGATAACCAGATGGCAAAAGGAAAATGAAAGAACATTACTAACAGCAATCAAGGCAGCATGACAGCATCTGAACCCAGTTCGCCAACAACAGGAAGCACTGGATACCCCAACATAGCAGAAAAACTAGAATTGAATCTAAAATCACTGGTCAGGATGCTGGTAGTGGAATACATAGATGAATCTCTTAAAGAAATATAAGAGAAAATGGATCAAAAGTTAGAAGCCTTTACAAGGTAAACACAAAAATCACTTAAAGAAATTCAGGAGAATATGGATCAAAAAACAGAAAGCAATAAGGAGGAGAAACAAAAATCACTTAAAGAAATACAGAAGAATGTGGGTCAACAAGTAGAATCTATGAAAGAGGAAACACAAAAATCTCTTAAAGAAATACATGAAAACACAAGCAAGCGAAAGATCTAAACATATCCATCCAGCTACTAAAAACAGAAGTAGAAACAACTAAGAAATCAAAGAGGGAGACAACATTGGAGATAGAAAACCTTGGGAAGAAATCAGGGACCATACATGCAAATATCAACAATAGAATACAAGAAATAGAAGAAAGAATCTCAGATGCTGAAGATACCATAGGAACCATTGATTCAACAATCAAAGAAAATACTAAATGCAAAAAGGTTAGAACCTAAAACATCCAGGAAATCCAGGACACAATGAGAAGACCACACCTAAGGATTATAGGTATAGATGAGAGTTAAGATCTACAACTTAAAGGGCCAGCAAATATCTTCTACAAAATTATGGAAGAAAACTTCCCCAACCTAAAGAAAGAGATGCCCATGAATATACAAGAAGCCTATAGAACTCCAAACAGACTGGACCAGAACAGAAATACATCCCGTCACATAATAATCAAAACTCCAAATGTACTAAACAAAGAAAGAATATTAAAGGCAGCAAGACAAAAAGGCCAAGTAACATATAAGTGAAGACCTATCAGAATTACACCAGACTTCTCACCTGAGACCATGAAAGCTAGAAGATCCTGGGCAGATATCATGCAAACTCTAAGAGAACACAAATTTCAGAAAAAACTACTATAGCCAGCAAAACTCTCAATCATCATAGATAGAGAAACCAAGGTATTCCATGACAAAACCAAATTTGCATGTTATCTTTCCACAAACCCAGCCCTATAAAGGATAATAGGGGGAAAACACCAACACAAGGAAGGAAACTACACCCTGGAAGAAGCAAGATAGAAAGCTCCTCTCATCAAACACAAACGAAGATAACCTCTCAAATATAAAAAATAATTTCAAAAATGCTGGGAGGTAATAATTGCTATTCATTAATATCTCTTAACATCAATGGACTCAATTCCCCAATAAAAAGATATAGACTAACAAACTGGATATGGAAACAGGACTTTCAACCACAATCATCAAAAGACACTCAGAAGATCACTTCTTGCTGGTCAAAGTGAAAATCCACCAAGAAGAGCTGTCAATACTGAACATCTATGCTCCAAATGCAAGGGAACCCTCATTCGTAAAAGAAACCTTACTAAAGCTTAAAGCACACATTGCACCTAACACAATAATTGTGGGTGACTTCAACACCCCACTCTCCTCAATGGGCCGATCAGGAAAGCAGAAACTAAACAGGGACACAGTGAAACTAATTGAAACTTGGACCAATTGAATTTAACGCACACACACACACACACACACACACACACATATATATATAAACATTTCATCCTAAAGCAAAAGAATATACCTTTTTTCTCAGCACTGCATGGTACCTTCTCCAAAATTGAGCATATAATTGGTCACAGGACAGATGTCAACAAATACAAGAATATCGAACTATCCCCATGCCTCCTATCAGATCACCATGGAGTAAGAGTGGTTTTCAATAGAAACAAAAACAACAGAAAGGTCACATACACATGGAAACTGAACAATACTCTACTCAATGACACCTTGGTCAAAGAAGAAATAAAGAAATCAAAGACTTTTTAGAATTCAATGAAAATGAAGGTACAACCTACCCAAATCTATGGGACACAATGAAAGCAGTGCTAAGAGGAAAACTCATAGCTCTAAGTGCATCCAAAAAGAAACTGGAGAGAGCCTACACTAGCAGCTTAGTGGCACACCCTAAAGCCCTGGAAGAAAAAGATGTTAATTCAATCAAGTAGAAACGAAGAAAACCATACAAAGAATCAACAAAACCAACATTATAGATAAACACTTAGCAAGACTAACCAAAGGACACAGAGAGAGTATCTAAATTAACAAAATTAGAAATGAAAAGGGGGACATAACATCAGAAACTGAAAGAAATTCAAAAGATCATCAGATCCTACTACAAAGGTCTGTACTCAACACAACTGGAGAATCTGGAGGAAATGGACAATTTTCTAGACAGATACCAAATACCAAAATGAAGCCAGGATCAATTAGATCAGCTAAATAGTCCCATAACCCCTAAAGAAATAGAAGGGGTTATTGAAAGCCTCCCAACCAAAAAGTACGGGACCAGATGGTTTTAGTGCAGAATTCTACCAGACATTCAAAGAAGACTTAACACCAATACTCTTCAAGCTATTCCACAAAATAGAAACAGAAGGGACACTGCCCAACTCGTTCTTCTAAGCCACAATTACGCTGATACCAAAACCACACAAAGATCCAACAAAGAAAGAAAACTACAGGCCAATTTCCCTTATGAATATCGATGCAAAACTACTAAATAAAATTCTTGCCAACCGAATCCAAGAGCACATCAATACAATCATTCACCATGATCAAGTAGCCTTCATCCCAGGGATGCAGGGATGGTTCAATATGTGGAAATCCATCAATGTAATCCACTAAATAAACAAACTAAAAACAAAAACAAAAACAAAAACACATGTTCATCTCATTAGATGCTGAAACATTCATTCGAAAAAATTCAGCATCCTTTCATGCTAAAAGTCTTGGAAAGAGCAGGAATTCAAGGCCATACCTAAACATAGTAAAAGCAATCTACAGCAAACCAGTAGCCAACATCAAACTAAATGGAGAGAAACTTGAAGCAATCCCACTAAAATCAGGGACTAGACAAGACTGCCCTCTCTCTCCATATCTTTTCTTTTTTAAAAATTTTTATTTTCTATATTCTTTGTTTAATTTCCAAAGGCTTTCCCCTTTCCCAGTTGCGCCCCACCATATGTCGCATAATTCCTCTCCTCCGCAACCATTCCCCATTCATCCCCCCGCCCCCTGATTTCTCTGTTCTGGGTCTACAAAACTGGATCCTAACTTTTCAGGCCCAGGGTCCTCTCCTTAATTCTTCTTGGGAATCATTTGACTTGCTAATTGTGCCTTGAGTATTTAGGGCTTCTGGGTTCATTAATAACCACGTATCAATGATTGCATTTCATGTGTATTCTTTTGTGATTGGGTTAACTCACTTAGGATGATATTTTCCAGATCTAACCATTTACCTACAAATTGCATGAATTCATTATTTTTATTTGCTGAGTAGTATTCCATTGTATAAATATACCACAATATCTGTATCCATTCCTCCTTTGAGGGATATCTGGGCTCTTTCCAATTTCTTGCTATTATAAACAAGGCTGCTATAAACATAGTGGAGCATGTGTCTTTATTGTATGCAGGGGAATCCTCTGGGTATATGCCCAGGAGTGGTATGTCAGGGTCCTCTGGAAGTGATATGCCCAATTTTCTGAGGAACAACCAATCTGATTTCCAATGCGGTTTTTACCATTTTGCAATCCCACCAACAGTGGAGGAGTGTTCCTCTTTCTCCACATCCTCGCCAGCACTTGTTGTCTCTTGAGTTTTTAATCTTAGCCATTCTGACTAGTGTGAGGTGGGATCTCAGGGTTGTTTTCATTTACATTTCCCTGATGACTAATGATGTTGAACATCTCTTAAGGTGTTTCTCGGCCATCCAAATTTCTTCTGGTGAAAATTCTTTGTTTAGCTCTGTACCCCATTTTTTGATAGGGTTTTTTGGTTCTTTGTGGTCTAACTTCTTGAGTTAATTATATATATTGGATATTAGGCCTCTGTCGGATGTGGGGTTGGTGAAGATCTTTTCCCACTATGTTGGTTGTCGTTTTGTCCTTCTGACAGTGTTCTTTGCCTTACAGAAACTTTGTAATTTTATGAGGTCCCATTTGTCAATTCTTGATCTTAGAGCATAAGGTATTAGTGTTCAGTTCAGGAACTTTCCCCCTGTGCCCATGTCCTCCAGGGTCTTCCCAAGTTTCTTTTCTAATAGTTTCAGTGTGACTGGTTTTATGTGGAGGTCCTTGATCCTCTTGGAGTTGATCTTAGTACAAGGACATAAGAGTGGGTCAATTCCCATTCTTCTGCATGTTGACCTCCAGTTGAACCAGCACCATTTGTTGAAAAGGCTATCTTTTTTCCACTGGATGGTTATGGCTCCTTTATCAAAGATCAAGTGACCATAAGTCTGTGGGTTCATTTCTGGGTCTTCAATCCTATTCCATTGATCTACTTGCCTGTTGCTGTACCAATACCATGCAGTTTTTTTTAACACAATTGCTCTGTAGTACTGCTTAAGGTCCGGGACATTGATTCCCCCAGAAGTCCTTTCCTTGTTGAGAATAGTTTTAGCTATCCTGGGTTTTTTGTTGCTCCAGATGAATTTGAGAATTTCTCTTTGTATATCTATGAAGAATTGAGTTGGGATTTTGATAGGGATCGCATTGAATCTGTAGATTGCTTTTGGCAAGATGGCCATTTTTACTATATTGATCCTGCCAATCCAGGAGCAAGAAATATTTTTCCATTTTCTGAGGTCTTCTTTGATTTCTTTCTTCAAGGACTTGAAGTGCCTGTCATACAGATCTTTCACTTATTTGGTTAGAGTTACGCCAAGGTACTTTATGTTGTTTGTAGCTATTGTGAAGGGTGTTATTTCCCTAACTTCTTTCTCAGCCTGCTTGTTCTTTGAGTACAAGAAGGCTACTGATTTGCTTGAGTTAATTTTATAACCAGCCACTTTGCTGACGTTGTTTATCAGCTGTAGAAGTTCTCTGGTGGAGTTTTTTGGGTCGCTTAACTAAACTATTTTATTGTCTACAAATAATGATAGTTTGACTTCTTCCTTTCCAATTTTTGTCCCTTTGACTTCCTTATGTTGTCTAATTGCTCTCGATAGAAATTCAAGTAATATATTGAAAAGATTTGGAGAGAGAGGGCAGCCGTGTCTAGTCCCTGATTTTAGTGGGGTTGCTTCAAGTTTCTCTCCATTTAGTTTGATATCCCAGGGAACAGCCTGCCTGGGTGCCTTCTACACCAGGGAGCTGGGTAGCATTACTGCTGCCTGAGTGGGCTGGAGAACGTCTGAGCTGCAGGAGGTCCCATAGATAGACCCAAGGACCAGGATCTCCACCATCTTGGATCCTGCAGCCCTACGGGGTGGGGGTGGGGGAGCTCAGGATTCACATAGAGCCCACAGTGAGAAAGAGCTCTGTGGTTGACACTATCCTGGGGAGAACAGCTCAACCAGACAAAGCCCTGCCAACTGGGAGAGCCTCTGCCTAGGCTTCAGCAGCCTATCCAGGAAGCCCCGGGCCTGCAGGGAATTCTGGGGTTAGATAGAGCCCTGAGTCTGGCCACCATCTTGGAGCTAGTAGACTAAAGAGGCAAACCAGGAGGAGACCACTGGAGGCCAGTTAAGTATCCAGAGGCAAGCAGGGAGGAGACTTGAATCCAGCCCAGCAGAGCTGAGGAGGTAATTTAGAGCCCAGTAGTGAAAACCTTCCAGTTTCTGCCTTGGAAACACAGACACCCTCTGAGACAGCAGCACCAAAATGCCAGGCTCTCAGGAGCTTTAAACACCAACCAGTAATAACAAGACCAACTAAGTCCAGAAATAAACAAATGGCAAAAGGCAAATATAGGAACATTACTAGCAGAAATCAAGGCAATATGGCAGTATCCAAACCCAGTTTCCTGACAGCAGAAAGCCCCGGATACCCCAACACACAAGAAAATTAAGATACAGATATAAAATCATTGGTGAGGATGCTGATAGCAGAACACATGGATAAATCTCTTAAAGAAATACAGGAGAAAATTGATAAAAAGTTTGAAGCCCTTGCAAGGTAAACACAAAAATCACTTAAAGAAATTCAGGAGAATATGGACCAAAAAGCAGAAGCCAATAATGGGGAAAGACAAAAATCACTTAAAGAAATACAGAAGAACATGGGTCAACAAGAAGTAGTCATGAAAGAGGAAACACAAAAATCTCTTAAAGAATTACATGAAATCACAAACAAGCAAGCGAAAGATTTGAGCAAAATATCCAGGATCTAAAAACAGAAGTAGAAAAAACTAAGAAATCTCAAAAGGAGACAAATATGGAGATAGAAAATCTTGGGAAGAAATCAGGGGCCAGAGATGCAAGTATCAATAATAGAATACAAGAGATAGAAAAAAGAATCTCAGATGCCGAAGATACCATAGGAACCATGTATTCAACAATCAAAGATAATGCAAAATGCAAAAAGCTTGTAACCCAAAATATCCAAGAAATTCAGGACACAATGAGAAGACCTAACCTAAGGATTATAGGAATAGATAAAATGAAAGCTTTACAACTTAAAGGGCCAGCAAATATCTTCTACAAAATTATGGAAGAAAACTTCTCCAACCTAAACAGAGAGATGCCAATGAATATACAAGAAGCCTACAGAACTCCAAACAGACTGGACCAGAACAGAAATACCTCCTGTCACATAATAATTAAAACCCCAAATGCACTAAACAAAGAAAGAATATTAAAGGCAGTAAGAGAAAAAGGACAAGTAACATATAAAGGAAGGCCTATCAGAATTACACCAGACTTCTCACCAGAGACCATGAAAGCTAGAAGATCCTGGGCAGATATCATGTAGACTCTGAAAGAACACAAATTTCAGCCAAAACTACTATACCCAGCAAAACTCTCAATCACCATAGATGGGGAAACCAAGGCATTCCATGACAAAACCAAATTTGCACTATATCTTTCCAAAAACCCAGCCCTACAAAGGATAATAGGGGAAAAATAACAACACAAGGAGGAAAACTACACCCCAGAAGAAGCAAGATAGAAACCTCCTCTCATCAAACAAAAAAGAAGATAGCCACTCAAATATAAAAAGTAATTTCAAAAATGTCAGGTAGTAATAGTTACTATTCTTTAATATCTCTTAACATCAATGGACTCAATTCCCCAATAAAAAGACATAGATTAACAGACTGGATACGGAAACAGGACCCTACAATTTGCTGCATCAAGGAAACACATCTCAGTGTCAAAGACAAACACTACCTTGGAGTAAAAGGCTGGAAAAATTTACAAGCAAATGGTCTCAGGAAACAAGCCAGAGTAGCCACTCTAATATTGGATAAAATTGACTTTCAAACTAAAGTCATCAAAAGAGACGCTGAAGGTCACTACTTGCTGGTCAAAGGGAAAATCCACAACGAAGAACTCACAATACTCAACATCTATGCTCCAAATTCAAGGGCACCCACATACGTGAAAGAAACTTTACTAAAGCTTAAAGCACACATTGCACCAAACACAATAATTGTGGGTGACTTCAACATTCCACTATCCTCAATGGACCGATCAGGAAACCAGAAATTAAACAGGGAGACAGTGACACTAATTGAAGCTTTGGACCAATTGGATTTAATTGTTTATATATATATATATATATATATATATATATATATATATATATATAACACATTTCATCCTAAAGCAAAAGAATATACCTTTTTCTCAGCACCACAGGGTACCTTCTCTAAAATCTATCATATAATTGGTCACAAGAGAGATGTCAACAAATACAAGAAGATCGAACTAATCCCTTGCCTCATATCAGATCACTATGGAGTAAAAGTAGTCTTCAACAGCAAGAAAAACAACAGAAAGCCCACATACACATGGAAACTGAACAATACTCTACTCAATGACATCTTGGTCAAGGAAGAAATAAAGAAAGAAATCAAAGACTTTTTAGAATTCGATGAAAATGAAGGTACAACCTACCCAAATCTTTGGGACCCAATGAAAGCAGTGCTAAGAGGAAAACTCATAGCCCTGAGTGCCTCCAAAAAGAAACAGGAGAGAGCTTACTCTGGCAGATTAACAGCACACCTGAAAGCCCTGGAACAAAAAGAAGCAAATTCACCCAGGAGAAATAGAAGACAGAAAATCACCAAACTAAGGTCTGAAATCAATCAAATACAAACAAAGAGAACCATACCAAGAATCAACAAAACCAGGAGCTGGTTCTTTGAGAAAATCAACAAGATAGATAAACCCTTAGCCAGAATAACCAATGGGCACAGAGACAGTATTCAAATTAATAAAATTAGAAATGAAAAGGGGGATATAACAACAGAGACCGAGGAAATTCAAAAGATCATCAGATCCTACTACAAAAGTCTATACTCAACACAACTAGAGAATCTGGAGGAAATGGACAATGTCCTAGACAGATACCAAATACCAAAATTAAATCAGGATCAATTAGATCAGCTAAATAGTCCCATAACCTCTAGGGAAATAGAAGGTGTTATAGAAAGCCTCCCAACCAAAAAAAGTGCGGGACCAGATGGTTTTAGTGCAGAATTCTGTCAGGCCTTCAAAGAAGACCTAATACCAATAGTCTTCAAACTATTCCACAAAATCGAAACAGAAGGGACACTGCCCATCTCATTCTATGAAACCACAATTATGCTGATACCAAAACCACACAAAGATCCAACAAAGAAAGAGAACTACAGGCCAATTTCCCTTATGATTATCGATGCAAAAATACAAAATAAAATTCTTGCCAACCGAATCCAAGAGCACAATAAAACGATCATTCACCATGATCAAGTAGGCTTCATACCAGGGATGCAGGGATGGTTCAATATATGGAAATTCATCAATGTAATCCACTACATAAACAAACTAAAAGAAAAACAAAAACACATGTTCATCTCATTAGATGCAGAAAAAGCATTTGACAAAATTCAGGATCATTTCAAATTAAAAGTCCTGGAGGGGGCTGGAGAGATGACTCAGTGGTTGGGAGCACTGACTGCTCTTCCGAAGGTCCTGAGTTCAAATCCCAGCAACCACATGGTGGCTCACAACCATCCGTACTGAGATCTGACGTTCTCTTCTGGTGTGTATGAAGACAGCTACAGTGTACTTACATATAATAAATAAATAAATCTTTAAAAAAAGTCCTGGAAAGAACAGGAATTCAAGGCCCATACCTAAACATAGTAAAAGCAATCTACAGCAAACCAGTAGCCAACATCAAAATAAATGGAGAGAAACTTGAAGCAATCCCACTAAATTCAGGGACTAGACAAGGCTGCCCTCTCTCTCCATATCTTTTCAATATAGGACTTGAAGTTCTAGCGAGAGCAATTAGACAACATAAGGAAGTCAAAGGGATACAAATCGGAAAGGAAGAAGTCCAACTATCATTATTTGCAGACGATATGATAGTTTAGTTAAGCGACCCAAAAACCTCAACCAGAGAACTTCTACAGCTGATAAACAACTTCAGCAAAGTGGCTGGTTATAAAATTAACTCAAGCAAATCAGTAGCCTTCCCTGTACTCAAAGGACAAGCAGGCTGAGAAAGAAGTTAGGGAAATAACACCCTTCACCATAGTCACAATATGGTATATTTATACAATGGAATACTACTCAGCAATTAAAAATAATGAATTCATGCAATTTGTAGGCAAATGGTTGGATCTGGAAAATATCATCCTAAGCGAGTTAACCCAATCACAAAAGAATACACATGAAATGCAATCACTGATAAGTGGATATTAATGAGCCCATACGCCCTAAATTCTCAAGGCACAATTAGCAAGTCAAATGAATCACAAGAAGAAGAAAGGAGAGGACCCTGGGCCTGAAAAGATTGGATTCAGTTTTGTAGATCCAGAGCAGAGAAACGGTGGAGGGGTCGTGATTGGGGAATAGTTGGGGGGGGAGAGGACTTATGGGACGTATGGTGGGGGGGAAACTGGGAAAGGGGCAATCCTTTGGAATGTAAACAAAGAATATAGAATAAAATGAAAAAAATAAAGTAAAAATGGCCATTTGCCAAAAGGAATCTACAGATTAAATGCAACCTCTATCAAAAATCGCAACTCAGATTTTCATAGAGTTCAAAAGATCAATATGCAAACTCATTTAGAGTAACCATACCTCCAGGATAGCAAAAACCATTCTCAACAATAAAAGAACTTGTGGGGGAATCATCATTCCAGACCTCAAGCTGTGTTACAGAGCAATAGTCATAAAAACCGCATGGTAGTGGAACAAAGACAGGCAGGTAGATCAGTGGACTAGAATTGAAGATCCACAAATGAACCCTTACACATATGGTCACTTGATCTGTGACAAAGGAGCTTAAACCATCCAGTGGAAAAAAGACAGCATTTTCAACAAATGGTGTTGGTTCAACTAGTGGTCAGCATGTAACAGAATGCAAATTGATCCATCCTTAACTCCATGTTCAAAGCTCAAGTTCAAGAGGATCAAAGACCTCCACATAAAACCAGACACACTGAAACTAATAGAAGAGAAAGAGAAGAAGAGCCTCGAGCACATGGGCATGTGGAAAATTTCCTGAACAGAACACCAATGATTTGTGCTCTAAAATCAACAACTAACAAATGGGACCTCATATAATTGCAAAGCTTCTGTCAGGCAAAGGACACTTTCAAGAGGGCAAAACTGCAATCAACAGATTGGGAAAAGATCTTCACCAACCCTCCATACAGAGAGGGCTAATACCCAATAAATACAAATAACTCAAAAAGTTAGATTCCCGAGAAACACATAGCCCTGGTAAAAGTGGTGTAGAGAGGTAAACAAATAAGTCTCAACTGAGGACTATCAAATGGCTGAGAAGCACCTAAAGAAATGCTCATCATCATATGATCAGTGGAGCAGCTGGGACAGGAGACCCTTGTCACCATTTTCACCAGGGGGCCAGGCAGCCCACCCTCTCTCTGTGCACTGCCCAGCAGGAAAGTGGAATCTCCCAGCAGAGCCTTCACTTCTGGGTGCAGAGGTGGGATCCACACTTTCTCTCCAATAACTGTGTGGAGGGTAAGGTTAAGAATGCACAGGGCATACAGTGGAGCATCTGGGACAGAAGCACTCTTGTTGCCATCTGTACCTGGGAGGAGTAATAGATGCAAGTATCACCAACAGAATAGAAGAGAAAGGAGAATCTCAGGAGCAGAAGATACCACAGAAAACACTGACCCAACAGTCAAAGGAAATCAAAATGGCAAAAGTTCCTGACTGAAAACATCCAGAGTAGAGAGCCTTATTGGGGTGTCATGCCACCTGGCACGAACTTGACATTGACCAATGTTAAGTTCCTCTCCCAGCCTTTGATTGGGAATTCCTGTGTTAGCCATAATCCTCTCCACCTAGGGTGGAACACTCAGACCAAGGTGAAGTTAATTGTTCCTCCAGATCTACAAATTCCTGAATTAAGTAGGTGACCCACCCAGTTGCCTGTGCAGTGGAGCCTATGCCCAGTGAACAGCCAGACCAGTTACCCAGAATACACCCTGGAATTTGGGTGAAGAGTCTTGCCTGAAACCATAAAATGCTGAGTCCTCCCTTAAACCTTGAGACTTTGATCAGGTGGTTCTTGTCTTGGTCTCCATCTCTTTTTGCTACCTTCCCATACATCCGCAGCTTCCCTTCCAGGTAACCTTTTCAATGTAACTGCGGGCAGTTACAGATTGGTGCCCCAACGGGTGTCCAGACACAGGAAGGTCTCCTGGGGTGAGCCTGTCTTGGTGAAGCTTCGCAGAAAATGGAAATAGGTGGTATCTTGCACGGTGAGCAACTGCAGGAGTTAAATACTAGCTCTAGTCTAAAATTTCATCTTTTTGAAGCTGTTGTAGGTGCAGGAGGAAATGTGCTAAGTGGGACAGCATAGACCGAACACTGAGCTTGCTTAGGAGGAGTTGACTGTGGAAAGTGGGATAGAAACTTCAAAACAGGAGTTTGCAGCCTTTAAGAGCTGCTTCAGGCAAAAGGAGTAGGGTTTGAAAAACAATGGTTAGAGGGGTTTTTAGATCAGATAGATTCTTGTTGGCCTTGGTTCTGAGAAAAAAAAGAACTTTAAATAAGAGAACCTGGGAAAAATTGGAAAAGCACTAAGAGCCACTGGGGTAGATAATACTACTCTCTTCCTCTGGATGCTTACAAAAGATGCTATTGATGAAGAGACCTTGCAGGCATCAGATAGTGAAAGGATAAGGTTATAAGCTAGGAATCCCCCATGCCTGGGCATGTGGGGGGCACTTGAATCCGCAAGGCTAGTGGGGGAGGGTGGGCGCGCGCGACACTGCGTGGCGGCCACGTAAGCGGATATGACTTAACTAGTTCTTCCGGCCTCTGTGAGAAGGTGATAGGTTGTCAGAGAGCTCAGGTTCGGATGGTTTGAACTGATTGGCTTAGAAGCTTGTGGTAGGCGGGTTCTGTTATAAGTCTATAAAAGACCAAGGCAAGCCAGCTTGGGCGGGCTTACATCTTTACCTTGCTGGGGAGACAGTAACCCCCCCAGAGCTCTGGATATTAAAACCCTCTTGCGAAATTGCATCAGGTCTGTCTCTCGTGAGTGTTTGGGGTGCCGGTTTCTGAGGCATGGGGGTACAGAAGTACCCGGTTTTTTCTTTCGGATCTTACAGTTGGTGCATTGGCCGGGAAATGCGGACACCCCTACACACTCGAGAAACAACTTGGAGGTAAGGGGACCCCTTCTGAAGTGTGTGTGTGCGCTGGCCGGCCGATGTGATGTTGTTCGTTCGTCCTGAGTGTTCTGTTCTGTTCTGGGATCTGAATCTGATGAGACGCGCGCTTTTAGATATGCAGCTGTCTCCTCGGACCGTGATGGCCAGGAGACCGTGGTATAGGCAGACGTGCTAGTGGAGGCCACAGGCTGTAACTCGGGGAGACGTCCCTGAGTGAAGGGGGAAATCCAGGGACGCCTGGAAAGTTCCCATCTGGGTGTCGGGAGGATAAGGTAGTTCTAAATTGGAGAACTTACATGCCCTCCCGGCCGTCTGGTTTTCTGATCTGGTTCTGTTATCTGTTTGTTTCACTGTTTTGTCAAAAGCCTGACTGGGGCGGAGAGTTCCGCCTGGCAATAATCGAAACCTCCGGGGTCTGGAGGAAGCTGGAGAAGCCGAATAGGGTTCTTCTCTGTATTTGTTTCCTGCAACTGGCGGGAACACGCGGTATCTGAAACTGGGTTGTCTAGAGGCAAACTGAGACGCCTGATGGTGGCAGCGTCAGGGTGTCTATGTGGTGATTGTTTCTGTTTTGTAATCTTGTGTTTTTGTTGTTTCTGTTTTGTATAGTCTTGTGTTCTTGGACTTAGATGACTGACGCATAGGGATTTAGACCGACTGATAATTTTGTTAAGAATTTAGACCGACTGAAAGGACCGCCATGGTGGGCCCTGTGGCGCCAAGATTGGTCCCATGACTCAGGCCCGCCATGTTAGGGTCTGGCAGCAAGATCAGGTCTCGTGACTCAGGCCCGCCATGTTGAGGTTTTTCGCGCCAAGATCGGGTCCCGTGACTCAGGCCCGCCATGTTAGGGTCTGGCGGCAAGATCGGGTCACGTGACTCAAGCCCGCCATGTTAGAACAAGAGACAAAATATTTAAGCTGTGAGGGCCCCTAGTGGGGGAAATAATTTCTAACAAGACACTCAAAGTGGCGGATGTAGAAATTCTGAATTTAAGTTACAGATGGCTTATTTCATTTATTTTAAATTGTTTAAGTTATTATAATAGATATACTGTTAAGCTGTGGTTTTATTTTTTTCTCTGGGGAAGAGGTCAAAAATAAGGGGGACCTCTAGAAGACTAGATTCTGAAACATTAAGCAAAAACCTGTCTCGGTGACACTAAAATCTTGTTTTGAGAATTATATTATGTTCAAGGCATAAATTCTTAATTGATACTGATTTTATTTTGATACAAAATCAAGGTTTTCATTGGTATAAATACTAAAAATGTAAAAATGCAGGATTTACACCCAGCCCTTTCTTGCTGTTATTGTTATAGATCTGAAATGTTTAAGCCTATGAGTTTGGGGCCATACAAAAATATAAGGCTCTGAGTTTATTAGGGTGTTTTCAATGTTTTAATTAGAGTTGCTTCTGTTATGGAGAGAGAGAGAGAGAGAGAGAGAGAGAGAGAGAGAGAGCAACGAGATTGCCTCTCTTCATTTACAAACTCAATGTGTCTATAGATTATTATATGACTTAATAATTCCTGATTCTTTAAGTCTGTCAGATGTTCTTGTGCCAGAAGGCTAAAGATCAATGTTTCAACATTTTGAAGTATAAACTGTTCAGGTATTTAGCAATCTCTATCATTTGGCTAATTCTTAAAAGGTGTGTTAAGCTTCATATATATTTTCAGTTAATATTGGTCACTCTTGGATTTCTGACGGGGATAAAAACTGTTAGCCTCATAGTCAGCTCAAGCTCTTTAATCTTGAAAGCTGATATAGGTTTACAGAAATGATTTTCAGGTGATATAAAATTTATAGCCAAAACATGAGTCAGGTGTTAATTCTTATAGTCTTTCAAGATAGTAAAGATGACAAAGGTTCTGTTTGACAGAGATTGGATGTTATGCTCAATTTATATTTAGAGAAGACCACAGAATGGAGCAGAAGATCTGAGACCACCTATCCTGATTCACGGTGACACCCTCACTAAAGACATATTCCCAAGAGACTGATTAATCTCTTTGAGACTGTTTTATTTGTAATACAGGAAGCCAGAAAAGAATACCCCCTCATACGAAAGGTAAGAGGCACCTGAAGGACTACACCAGACTCCATTGGCAGGTCTTGAGGGCATGATAGCCCACAGATTTGGTGAAGGTATGTAAAGCAGGGACCAGAGGAGTCACTGACAGCCTTTCTAGTGCAGCTCAGAAGCATTTTGCTATACACCCCAGACTAGAAGGACTTTAGTTTGCTGAGAAAGTATGTAGAGGGATTTGGTACAAGTTATTTAGAAGGTCTGTAGAGAGATTTGGTGGTGCAGGCTGTTAGAAAAGTCTATCGAGAGATTTAGTATAGTTTGCTGAGACAGGGAGAGAGAGTAGAAAGAAAAAAAAATGAGAGAAGGAAGCTACAGAAAATCCTGGCTAAAAGGCAGAAAGGAATCAATGTGCATACTATAGGGAGAGGCCACTAAGCCAGAGTGTGCCCTAACAAGCTGGGAGCAAGAACTCACAGGTCTTGGGAGAAGTGGCCCCAAATGGCAAAGGTGTTATCCCTGGATAAAGACAATGACTAGGGGAGATGGGTGTTCTGACCACCTCCCCCAACCCTGGATAACTGTGAGAGGGAAAGAGAAACCCACTCAGTTCTTGATGGACACAGGGGCTTTACACACGGTCTTCCAACCCAATGGCCCTGTTTCCAAGAAAAGATCTAGGGTCCGAGAAGCCACTGGCACCAAAATATGTTCATGGACTACCCGAAGAACAATGGACCTAGGGATGGGATGGGTAACCCATTCATTTAAGGTCACCCCAGGATGTTCCTAACTGTTGGAGCAAGGCATACTCTCCAAAATGGTGGGGAAGACAGATATACTTACTGTCCAAAGGGCTGCAGCAACTGGCCCAAAAAGAGAGACTGACCCCTGCTGAAAGTTGCTACAGACAAGAGCAATTTTCTCCATGAAGGACAGGGACAAGCAGGTGCTGCTATGGTGGGCAGCACAAACGGCATCTGGGTAGAAGAATCTTTACCCCCTGGCATGTCAACGCAGAAAGTGGAGCTAATGGCCCTTACCAAGACCTCGGAACTTGGAGACAGCAAGAAAATCAACATCCACATGGATAACAGGTATGCCTTTGCCACAGCCCACGTCCACAGGTGTATATGCCAAAAGGACTGCTCACATCAGAGAAAACCAACATGAAATCTTGGACCTCTTAGATGCCCTAATGAAGCCAACAACCGTGAGTACCACCCTCTGCCCAGGATGTCAAAAGGGAAAAGACTCAGTGGGCAATAGCCTGGCAGAGCAAATGGCTCCAAGGATAGATATACAGGAGCCTATACTTGTTGTGGTTCTGCGAGAGGCATCCACTGACAAATGGGACAAAGTGAGATAGCCTCACTTAACATATGCTGAAGAAAAGAAGGACTGAGATTGATAGCCATCTGACCAACTATTACCAAGGAAAGGTGCACACAGAAGGGAGAATCATACTCCCCAGAAAGTAAGCCAAGGACTCGCCAGGGCAAATGCACACATGAACTCATTTAAGGGATCAATAAAACAGTGTAAGGTATGCCAGCGAGTGAATGCTTATGCAGCAAAGAGTAAATAAGGCAGAAGACCTAGAAGAGAACAACCTAGAGTATATAGAGGTTTTATAAAAGATAAGGCAGGAAAGTATGGTCATGAATATCTTCTAGCACTTGTAGATAGTTAATCTAGATAGATTGAGACTTCCCCTAGCAGGCAGGAAACAGCAGCCAGGGTTAAAAGAAATTTTCCCGAGTTTCAGAGTGCCCAAGGTAATTGGATCAGACAATAGTTCTGTTTTTGTTTCTAAGATAAGTCAGAAATTAACAGATATTGGGGACTAATTGGAAATGTTATTGGATGTACTGTCCCCAGGGCTCAAGACAGCTAGAGAAAATAAACAAAACTCTATGAGAGACCTTAACTAAATTGACCTTGGAGACTGGTTTAGGCTGGGTGGTGCCTCTCCCCTTGTTTCTGAATAGTCCTTGCCATTTTAATCCTCTTTGTTACCCCAATTTCTTTGTCATCTACTGGGTCCTCCCGAGAGGTGTAGCACAACATGAGATTTGGCTCAAACTGTTCGCTTTAATGCTCTAGGCATGTCAGAGACTCCTCGCTGCTTCCAGACAGGTTACTGGATCTGTCAAAGAAGGCTTCAGAAACAGTTGCTGGAACCCTGGTGAAAGAGATCCTCACCAAATTGATCACAGAGACTGGACCTTTGCTCTCTAGGCTCGAGGCACTCCAATGGATAAGGCATCGAGGTCCCGAAGGCCTACTCAGGAGGAGATCCACAAGTCCCACATCGCTTCCAAGTCGGAGATATGGTCTACATTAGATGCCACCATGCGGGAAACTTTAAGACTCAGTGAAAAGACCCTTATCTTGTATTCTTGACCACCCTGTTTTCTGCCCTGATAGGACCCCTAATGATAATGCTCCTGTTTCTTAGTTAGACTTATACAGTCAATAGATTAGTTGCCTTCATCAGGGACCAGGTGAGCGCGGTCCAGGTTATGGTACTTAGGCAGCAGTATAAGAGCCTTCTGAGACAAGAAGAGGCTGACCTTTAATTCTCCTAGTTCTAAGGTTAGAACTATTAACAAGACAGGAAGTGGGGAATGAAAGGATAAGGTTATAAGCTAGGAATCCCCCATGCCTGGGCATGTGGGGGGCACTTGAATCCGCAAGGCTAGTGGGGGAGGGTGGGCGCGCGCGACACTGCGTGGCGGCCACGTAAGCGGATATGACTTAACTAGTTCTTCCGGCCTCTGTGAGAAGGTGATAGGTTGTCAGAGAGCTCAGGTTCGGATGGTTTGAACTGATTGGCTTAGAAGCTTGTGGTAGGCGGGTTCTGTTATAAGTCTATAAAAGACCAAGGCAAGCCAGCTTGGGCGGGCTTACATCTTTACCTTGCTGGGGAGACAGTAACCCCCCAGAGCTCTGGATATTAAAACCCTCTTGCGAAATTGCATCAGGTCTGTCTCTCGTGAGTGTTTGGGGTGCCGGTTTCTGAGGCATGGGGGTACAGAAGTACCCGGTTTTTTCTTTCGGATCTTACAATAGCACACAGGAAGAACTTGAGGAATCTCAAGAAGGAAGCCTACCAGAGAGGACTTCCTCAGAAAAGTCTTCTCAACCCTAAATTAGGAAGATATAGAGATACTACTGATGAGCTAAGATTAGAGGTAAAAGCTTATATAGAAGAAGGAGCTGCAAAGTATTATGGTGAGGATTGGCCTTCTAGGACACCTTCTGCTCTGCCTGTGGCCTCTACTGTACGAGATGATAGACAGATGGATACCCAACTACATAAATTGAAGATTGAAATTAAGTTGCAGAAATTGACTAATGAGCTACAGGAGCTTAAAAGGGTATAAAGTGTGGGAAGGAGCAGTGATTCTGAGATGCACCAGTCGCCACTAGAAAGAGCTGTGAGTCAGACTTGCAGGAAGGACCTGCTGGCTTTCTTTGTCATGGAGTTCATGGACCAGCAGAATAGGGTTAGACAATATCAGACCTTGGACTTCAAAGTGATAAACTAATTAAAAACAGCTGTGGCACTGTATGGCCCCATGGCTCCTTTTCCATAAGCTTTATTGGATATGTGGAGTCAAACTTAACCCCACAAGATTGGAAGACTCTATGTAAGGCTACTTTGTCAGGAGGAGATTTCTTGCTTTGGAATTCTGAATAGTGTGAAGCTAGGAAGAGAACTGCCTCAATGAATGCTCAGGCAGGTAATCCAGATTGGGATACTAACAAGCTACGAGGAGAAGATCAACATGAAGGCAATGCTAATAAGATTGGGTTTCCTGTTGGAGTGTATGTGCAGGTTGCAATGGCTGCCCACCATGCATGGAATCAATTACCGACTAAAGGAGATCTCAGTGGAAGTTTAGCTAGCATTAGACAGGCTCCCAATGAACTTTTTCAGGATTTTGTGAATAGGCTACTGAAATCAGCTAATAGAATTTTTGGAGATTCTCAAGCAGAAAATTTGTTTGTCACACAGTTGGCTTATGAGAATGCTAATGCAGCTTGTCATGCCACCATTAGACCTTACAAAGGACAGACAGACTTAGCTATATATTTGCCTTTGTGCAGAGATTGGGCCTGTGTGCAATTAGAGTCTAGCCATGGCTACAGCTTTGCAAGGAACCACGATACAGGGGATACTTTTGCAGAGATGAGGGAATAAAAAATGTTTTAAATGTGGAAGTCTGGTCCATTTTAGAAGTGATTGCCCTAGCAACAGGGGTGCTGTAAGCGGCCAATCAGGTTATGCCCCAGAAATCTGTCCTAGATGTAGGAAGAGTAATCACTGGGACAGGGATTGTAAATCTAAGATATATTCAGGGCCATCCTGTGTCAGGAACCAGGCAGAGGGACCAGCCTCAGGCCCCCAGATGCCCAGAGCAAGCATATTATGGGGCCATGAAGCTGCTGACAGGCCAGGGAAATCCATTTTTGGACTTATCAGGGCAACACCATGCAGTGCAGGATTGGACATCTGTTCTACCTCCCATGTAGTATTAACCCCAGAAATGAGAGTTCAGACCCTGCCTACAGGAGTTTTTGGACCATTAACTGCAGAAACTTGGGGATTGCTTCTAGGATGAAGCAATACTATTGTAAAAGGACTACAGATTTATCCAGGTGTCATAGATAATGATTATGAGGGAGAAATTAAAATTATGGCTGCTTCCTCTCGTGGTATTATAACTGTACCTCCTAACCAAAGAATTGCTCAATTTATCTTAGTTCCCTTGTATCTTCTACCTTCCAGATTCATTAAGAGTAAGAGAGAACAGAGTAGCTTTGGTTCCTCTGTTGTGTAGTGGGTTCAGTCTATTACTAGTGAGAGACCTAACCTTAAATTACCAATTGAGGAAAAAAATCTTTGAAGGATTAATAGACACTGGAGCTGATGTTTAAATTATTAGAGGACAAGACTGGCCTTCAACTTGGCCCTTGTCAGATACTCTCACTCAGTTCCAAGGGATTGGTTATGCCAATAACCCAAAGCAAAGTGCTAAACTTCTAACCTGGAAAGATGAAGAGGGCAATTCCGGAAAAATTCAGCCTTATGCTATGCCAAATTTGCCTACTACCCTTTGGAAGATGAGATCTCTTGTCACAGATGGATCTTATAATGTGTAGTCCTAATAAGGCAGTGGATAAGCAAATGCTAGAACAAGGATTTTTGCTTGGTCAGGGGCTGGGAAAAGAACGACAAGGCATAAAATGTTTGAAAGTTCTAAGCCTCACTCTGACACTAAAGGTGTGGGGCATCTTCCATAATGACCTTCTTTTGTTGTCTAATTTCTCTTGCTAGGACTTCAAGCAATAACCCAATATTGAATAGATAGGGAGAGGGTAGACAATCTTGTCTGGTCCCCGATTTTAGTGGGATTGTTTCAAGTTTCTTTATTTTTTATTTTCTGTATTCTTCATTTGCATTCCAAAGGCTTTCCCCTTTCCCAGTTCCCCCATCACCATATGTCCCATAAGTCCTCTTCCCTCTGCCCATTCCCTAATCACCCTCCCAACATCTGTCTATTCTGATACTCTCCTACAAAACTGTATCCAGTCTTTTCGGGACCAGGGTCCTCTCCTTTCTTCTTCTTGGAAATCATTTGATTTGCTAATTGTGCCTTGAAAATTCAGAGCTTATGGGGTGATTAATATCCACTTACCAGTGATTGCATTTCATGTGTATTCTTTTGTGATTGTGTTGGCTCACTTAGGATGATATTTTCCAGATCCAACCATTTGCCTACAAATTGCATGACTTCATTATTTTTAATTGCTGAGTAGTATTCCATTGTATAAAAATACCACATTTTCTGTATCCATTCCTCCTTTGAGGGAAATCTGGGCTATTTCAAACTTCTGGCTATTATAAATAAGGCTGCTAGACCATAGTAGAACATGTGTCTTTGTTGCATGCAGGGGAATCCTCTGGGTATATGCCGAAGAGTGGTATGACAGGGTCGTCTGGAAGTGTCATGCCCAATTTTCTGAGGAACTGCTAGACTGATTTCCAGAGCGGTTGTACCATCTTGCAATCCCACCAACAGTGGAGGCATGTTCCACTTTCTCCACATTCTTGCCAGAACCTGTTGTCTCTTGATTTTTTGATCTTAGCCATTCTGACTGGTGTGAGGTGGACTCTCTGGGTTGTTTTGATTTGCATTTCCCTGATGACTAGTGATGTTGAACATCTCTTAAGGTGCTTCTTAGCCATCTGAATTTCTTCAGGCCAAAATTCTTTGTTTAGCTCTGTACCCCATTTTTTGATACGGTTATTTGATTCTTTGGGGTCCAACTTCTTGAGCTCTTTGTATATATTGGATATTATCCCTTTGTCGGATGTGGGGTTGGTTAAGATCTTTTCCCAATTTGTTGGTTGCCATTTTGTCCTTCTGATGGTGTCCTTTGCCTTACCGGAACTTTGTAATTTGATGAGATCCCATTTGTCAATTCTTGTAGCTTCTTTATCAAAAATAAATTTAGCATTACTCTGTGTGTTCATTTCTGGGTCTTCAATTCTATTTCATTCATCTACTTGTCTGTTGCTGTACCAATACCATGCAGTTTTTAACACAATTGTTCTGTAGTACCACTTGAAGTCAGGGATATTGATTCTGCCAATCCAAGAGCATGAAATATTTTTCCATTTTCTGAGGTCTTCTTTGATGTCTTTCTTTAAGGACTTGAAGTTCCTGTCATACAGATCTTCCACTCATTTGGTTAGAGTCATGCCAAGATACTTTTTATTGTTTGTGGCTATTGTGAAGGTTGTTATTTCCCTAAATTCTTTCTCAGCATGCTTGTCCTTTGAGTACAGGAAGGCTACTGATTTGCTTGAGTTGATTTTATAACAAGCTACTTTGTTGAAGTTTTTTATGTGTTCTAGGACTTCTTTGGTGGAGTTCTTTGGGTTGCTTAAGTATACTATCATATCATCTGCAAATAATGATAGTTTGACTTCTTCCTTTCCAATTTGTATCCCTTTGACTTCCTTATGTTGTCTAATTGCTCTCGCTAGAACATCTAGTACTATATTGAAAAGATATGGAGAGAGAGGGCAGCCTTGTCTAGTCCCTGATTTTAGTGGGATTGCTTCAATTTTCTGTCTATTTAGTTTGATGTTGGCTACAGGTTTACTGTATATTGCTTTTACTATGTTTAGGTATGAACCTTGAATTCCTTTTCTTTCTAAGACTTTTAGTATGAAAGGATGCTGAATTTTGTCAAATGCCTTTTCAGCATCCAATGAGATGACCATGTGTTTTTTTTCTTTTGATTGGAAGACTTTCTATAAACCCTTCTATTTCTTTAGGGCTTAATGGGCTATTTAGCTGATCTAATTGATCCTGATTTAATTTTGGTATTTCGTATCTGTCTAGGAAATTGTCCCTTTCCTCCAGATTCTCCAGTTGTGTTGAGTAAAGGCTTTTGTAGTATGATCTGATGAGTTTTTGATTTTCCTCAGTTTCTGTTGTTATATCTCCCTTTTCATTTCTGATTTTATTAATTTCGGTAGTGCCTTTGTGCCCTCTGGTTAGTCTGGCTAATGGTTTATCTTTTGGTTGATTTTCTCAAAGAACCACCTCCAGGTTTCCTTGATTCTTTTTTTTAAATGATTATTTTGTATGTATGAGTGTTTGTTCTTTTAAGATTTATTTATTTATTATATGTAAGTACACTGTAGTTGTCTTCAGACTCTCCAGAGGAGGGCATTAGATCTTGTTATGGATGGTTGTGAGCCATCATGTGGTTGCTGGGATTTGAACTAAGGACCTTCAGAAGCACAGTCAGTGTTCTTAACTGCTGAGCCATCGCTCCAGCCTGGTTTCACTGACATTTTGTATAGTTCTTTTTGTTTCTATTTGATTGATTTCATCCATGAGTTTGATTATTTCCTGCAGTCTACTCCTCTTGGGTGTGTATTTTGCTTCTTTTTGTTCTAGAGCTGTAAGGTGTGTTGTCAAGCTGCTTGTGTAAGATCTCTCCATTTACATTTTGGAGGCACTTAGAGCTATGGGTTTTTCTCTTAGCACTGCTTTCATTGTGTCCCATAACTTTTGGCATGATGATGTGTCCTCATTTTCATTAATTTCTATAAAGTCTTTAATTTCTTTCTTTATTTCTTGCTTGAGCATGCTATCATTGAGTAGAACTTTGTTCAATGTCCCTGATTATGTACATTTTTGTTGTTTTTGTTTGAACTGAAACCCAGCCTTAGGCTGTAGTGATCTGATAGGGTGCATGGAATAATTTCAATATTCCTGTATCTGTTGAGACCTCTTTTGTGACCAATTATATGGTCAATTTTGGAAAAGGTACCATGAGGTGCTGAGAAGAAGGTATATTCTTTTTATTTAGGATGGAATGTTCTTTTTTCCCTTTATTTTCAATATTCTTTGTTTACATTCCAAAGGCTTTACCCTTTCCCAGTTCCCCCCTCACCATATGCCCCTTAAGTCCTCTTCCCTCCACCATTCCACAAGCACCCCCCCCCCATTTCTCTGTCTTGATACTCTCCTACAAATCTGTATCTAGTCTTTTCAGGACCAGGGTCCTTTCCTTCCTTCTTCTTGGGAATCTTTTGATTTGCTAATTGTGCCTTGAGTATTAAGAGATTTTGGGCTCATTAATATCCACTTGTCAGTGATTGCATTTCCTGTGTATTCTTTTGTGATTGGGTTAACTCACTTAGGATGCTATTTTCCAGATCCAACCATTTGCCTACAAATTGCATGAATTCATTATTTTGAATTGCTGAGTACTATTCCATTGTTGAATATACCACATTTTCTGTATCCATTCCTCCTTTGAGGGACACCTGGGCTCCTTTCAACTTCTGGCTATTATAAATAAGGCTGCTATGAACATTTTGGAGCATGTGTCTTTATTGTATACAGGGGAATCCTCTGGGTATATGCCCAGGAGTGGTATGACAGGGCCCTCTGGAAGTGTCATGCCCAATTTTCTGAGGAACCGCGAGACTGATTTCCAGAGCGGTTGTACCATCTTGCAATCCCACCAACAGTGTAGGAGTGTTCCTTTTTCTCCACATCCTCTCCAGTACCTGTTTTCCCTTGAGTTTTTAATCTTAGCCATTCTGACTGGTGTGAGGTGGAATCTCAGGGTTGTTTTGATTTGCATTTCCCTGATGACTAATGATGTTGAACATCTCTTAAGGTGCTTCTCAGCCTTTTGAATTTCTTATGGTGAATATTCTTTGTTTAGCTCTGTACCCCATTTTTGATAGGGTTATTTGGTTCTTTGGGGTCTAACTTCTTGAGCTCATGTATATAATGTATATTAGCCCTCTGTTAGATGTGGGGTTGGTGAAGATCTTTTCCCAATTTGTTGGTTGCTGTTATATCCTTCTGACAGTGTCCTTTGCCTTACAGAAACTTTGTAATTTCATGAGGTCCTATTTGTCAATTCTTGATCTTAGAGCATAAGCAATTGGTGTTCTGTTCAGGAACTTTCCCCCTGTGCCCATGTCCTCCAGGGTCTTCCCCAGTTCCTTTTCTATTAGTTTCAGTGTGTCTGGTGTTATGTGGAGGTCCTTGATGCACTTGGAGTTGATCTTTGTACAAGGAGATAAGAGTGGGTCAATTCACATTCTTCTGCATGTTGACCTCCAGTTGAACCAGCACCATTTGTTGAAACGACTATATTTATTCCACTGGATGTTTGTGGCTCCTTTATCAAAGATCAAGTGACTGTAAGTCTTTGGGTTCATTTCTGGGTCTTCAATTCTATTGCATTGATCTACTTGCCTGACGCTGTACTAATACCATGCAGTTTTTAGCACAATTGCTCTGTAATACTGTTTGATTACAGTATTGAATACTGTATATTGAATCCCCCAGAAGTCCTTTTATTGTTGAGAATGGTTTTAGCTACCCTGGGTTTTTTGTTACTCCAGATGAATTTGAGAATTGCTCTTTCTAGATCTATGAAGAATTGAGTTGGGATTTTGATGGGGATTACATTGAATCTGTAGATTGATTTTTGAAAGATGGCCATTTTTACTATATTAATCCTGCCAATCCAAGAGCATGGAATATTTTTCCATCTCCTGAGGTCTTCTTCGATTTCTTTCTTCAAGGACATGAAATTCCTGTTATACAGTTCTTTCACTTGTTTGGTTAAAGTCACGCCAAGATACTTTATATTGTTTGTGGCTATTGTGAAGGGTGTTATTTCCCTAATTTCTTTCTCAACCTGCTTGTCCTTTGAGTACAAGAAGGCTACTGATTTGCTTGAGTTAATTTTATAACCAGCCACTTTGCTGAAGTTGTTTATCATCTGTAGGAGTTCTCTGGTGGAGATTTTTGGGTCACTTATGTATACTATCATATCATCTGCAAAAAGTGATAGTTTGACTTCTTCCTTTCCAATTTGTATCCCTTTGACTTCCTTATGTTGTCTAATTGCTCTCACTAGAACTTCAAGTACTATATTGAAAAGATATGGAGAGTGAGGGCAGCCTTGTCTAGTCCCTGATTTTAGTGGGATTGCTTCAAGTTTCTCTCCATTTATTTTGATGTTGGCTACTGGTCTGCTGTATATTGCTTTTACTATATTTATGTATGGGCCTTGGCTTCCTGTTCTTTCAAGGACATTTAGCATTAAAGTATGCTGAATTTTGTCAAATGCTTTTTCAGCATCTAATGAGATGATCATGTGCTTTTTCTTTTAGTTTGTTTGTGTAGTGGATTACATTGATGGATTTTCGTATATTGAACCATCCCTGCATCCCTGGGATGAAGCCTACTTGATCATGGTGAATGATCGTTTTGATGTGCTCTTGGATTTGGTTGGCCAGAATTTTATTTAGTATTTTTGCATCAATATTCATAAGGTTAATTGACCTGTAGTTATCTTTCTTTGTAGTATATTTGTGTGCTTTTGGTATCAGCGTTATTGTGGCTTCATCAAACAATTTGGGCAGTGTTCCTTCTGTTTCTATTTTGTGGAAAAGTTTTAAGAGTATTGGTGTTAAGTCTTCTTTGAAGGTCTGGTAGAATTCTGCATTAAAACCATCTGGTCCTGTACTTTTTTTGGTTGTGAGACTTTCTATAAACCCTTCTATTTCTCTAGGGGTTATGGGACTCTTTAGCTGATCTAATTACTCCTGGTTTAATTTTGGTATTTGGTATCTGTCTAGGAACTTGTCCATTTCCTCCAGATTCTCCAGTTGTGTTGAGTATAGGCTTTTGTAGTAGGATTTGATGATTTTTTGAATTTCCTCAGTTTTTGTTGTTATTCCCCCCTTTTCATTTCTAATTTTGTTAATTCTGATACTGTCTCTGTGCCCTTTGGTTAGTCTAGCTAAGGGTTTATCTATGTTGTTGACTTTCTCGAAGAACCAGCTCTTGGTTTTGTTGATTCTTTGTATGGTTCTCTTTGTTTCTACTTGATTGATTTCAGCCCTGAGTTTGATGATTTCTTGTCTTCTACTCCTCCTGGGTAAATTAGCTTCTTTTTGTTCCAGGGCCTTCAGGTATGCTGTTAAGTTGCTAGTGTATGCTCTCTCCAGTTTCTTTTTGGAGGCACTGAGGGATATGAGTTTTCCTCTTAGCGCTACTTTCATTGTTTCCCATAGATTTGTGTAGGTCATACCTTCATTTTCATTGAAGTCTAAAAAGTCTTTGATTTCTTTCTTTATTTCTTCCTTGACGAATGTGTCATTGAGTAGAGTATTGTTCAATTTCCATGTATATGTGGGCTTTCTGTTGTTCTTCTTCCTATTGAAGACCACTTTTACTCCATAGTGATCTGATGAGGGGCATGGGATTATTTCAGTCTTCTTGCATTTGTTGAGGTCTGTCTTGTGACCAATTATATGATCAATTTTGGAGAAGGTACTGTGCAGTGCTGAGAAAATGGTATATTCTTTTGCTTTAAGATGAAATGTTCTACATATATCTGTTAAATCCAATTGGTCCAAAGCTTCAATGAGTTTCACTGTGTCCCTGTTTAGTTTCTGCTTTCCTGATCGGTCCATTGAGAAGAGTGGAGTGTTGAAGTCACCTACAATTATTGTGTTAGGTGCAATGTGTGCTTTAAGCTTTAGTAAAGCTTCTTTTATGAATGAGGGTGCCCTTACATTTGGAGCATAGATGTTCAGTATTGAGAATTCTTCTTGGTGGCTTTTCCTTTTGACAAGCAAGAAGTGACCTTCTGTGTCTCTTTTGATGACTTTAGGTTGAAAGTCAATTTTATCTGATACTAGAATGGCTACTCTGGCTTGTTTCCTGAGAACATTTGCTTGTAAAAATTGTCTTCCAGCCTTTTACTCTAACGTAGTGTTTGTCTTTGACACTGAGATGTGTTTCCTGGATGCAGCAAAATGTGGGGTCCTGTTTCCGTAACCAGTCTGTTAGTCTGTGTCTTTTTATTGGGGAATTGAGTCCGTTGATGTTAAGAGATATTAAGGAATAGTAATTATTACTTCCTGATATTTTGGGTGTTATTTTTTATATTTGAGTGGTTCTCTTCTTTGGGGTTTGATGAGAGGGGTTTTCTATCTTGTTTCTTCTGGGGTGTAGTTCCCCACCTTGTGTTGGTATTTTTCCCCCATTATCGATTGTAGGGCTGGATTTGTAGATAGATATCATGCAAATTTGGTTTTGTCATCGAATACCTTGGTTTCCCCATCTATGGCAATTGAGAGTTTTGCTGGGTATAGGAGTTTAGGATGAAGTTTGTATTCTCTTAGAGTCTGCATGAAGTCCGCCCAGGATCTTCTAGATTTCATGGTCTCAGGTGAGAAGTCTGTTGTAATTCTGATAGGTCTTCCTTTATATGTTACATGTCCTTTTTCTCTTATTGCCTTTAATATTCTTTCTTTGTTTAGTTCATTTGGGGTTTTGATTATTATGTGACAGGAAACATTTCTGTTCTGGTCCAGTCTGTTTGGGGTTCTATAGGCTTCTTGTATATTCATGGGCATCTCTCTCTTTAGGTTGGGGAAGTTTTCTTCCATAATTTTGTAGAAGATATTTGCTGGCTCTTTAAGTTGTAGATCTTCATTCTCATCTATACCTATAATCCTTAGGGTTGGTCTTCTCATTGTGTCCTGGATTTCCTGAATGTTTTGGGTTACCAGCTTTTTGAATTTCACATTTTCTTTAATTGTTGAATCCATGGTTCTTATGGTATCTTCAGCATCTGAGATTCTGTCTTCTATCTCTTGTATTCTATTGTTGATATTTGTGTCTATGACTCCTGATTTCTTCCCAAGGTTTTCTATCTCCATCGTTGTCTCCCTTTGCGATTTCTTAGTTGTTTCTACTTTTGTTTTTAGATTCTGGATGGCTTTGTTCAGATCTTTCAATTGCTTGTTTGTGTTTTCCTGTAATTCTTTAAGGGATTTTTGTGTTTCCTCTTTTATGACTTCTACTTGTTGACCCATGTTCTCTTGTATTTCTTTAAGTGATTTTTGTGTTTCCCCCTTATTGGCATTCATTTTTTGCTTCATATTCTCCTGAATTTCTTTAAGTGATTTTTGTGTTTGCCTTGTAAGGGCTACTAGCTTTTGATCCATTTTCTCCTGTATTCCTTTAAGAGATTTATCTAAGTGAATCTCTATCAGCTTCCTGACCAGTGATTTTAGATCTGAGTCTTGTTTTTCTGATATGTTGGGGGTATCCAAGATTTATTGCTGTCAGGGAACTGGGTTCGGATACTGCCATATTGCCTTGATTTCTGTTGGTAACAATCTTACGTTTGCCTCCTGCCATATGGTTATGACTGGTGTTAGTTGGTCTTGTATTTACTAGCTGGTGCTTGAACCTCCTGTGGTCTCGTGACTTTCCCCATGACTGGGACACCTGAACCACTGCCCTGCAGGGCTCCTGCTCACAGATTGCTGAGAGGTGGCCTGAGTCCCCCGAGGTCTTAAACTCGGGATATCTCAGGTACTTGGTTCTGCCTGCTGGCAGGTACCCTGCACTGCCCCTGCTCAGGGATTGCTGTCTGGTGTCCTGAGTCCCCAGAGGTCTTAAACTCGGGATATCTCGGGTACCTGGTTCCACCTGCTGGTTCAAAGCAGCTGGGAAGTTGGCGGAGGCTGCAGGGAGTGTGGGGTCTGCCTTCAGGGCACAGAGCCTATGCTTGGCTGGGGCCCCCTGAATCGCAGCTTTGTGCGCAGCTCCTGCTCAAGGCCTGAGTCCCCAAAGATCTTAAACTCAGGATATCTTGGGTACCTGGTTCCACAGGCTGGTTCAAACAGCTAGGAAGATGGCAGAAGCCGATTCTGCAAGCTGGATCTGAACAGCTGCAAAGATGGCTGAGGCTCGTTCCACCGGTTGGATCAAAACAGCTGGGAAGCTGGTAGGGGCTGGTTCTGCCGGATGGATGGAAACAGCTGGGAAGATGACAGAGGCTGGTACTGCAGGCTGGATCGGAACACCTGGGAAGCTGGTAGAGGCTGATTCCTTCAGCTGGTTGGAAACAGCTGGGAAGATGGCAGAGGCTGCAGGGAGTGCGGGGTCTGCCCTCAGGGCACAGAGCCCAGGCTTGGCTGGTGTCACCCAACCCGCTGCTCTGTGCACAGCTCCAGCTCAAGGCCTGAGTCCCCGGAGGTCTTAAACTCGGGATATGTCAGGTACCTGGTTCTGCAGGCTGGCTAGGCACTCCTGGGAAGCTGGCAGAGGCTGGTTCCACCAGCTGGATGGAAACAGCTGGGAAGCTGGCGGAG
Source organism: Apodemus agrarius (assembly GCA_964023405.1). NCBI lineage: Eukaryota > Metazoa > Chordata > Mammalia > Rodentia > Muridae > Apodemus > Apodemus agrarius. Next base: position 53,181,782 of record OZ030026.1, on the reverse strand, counting down.
GCTGGTTCTGCCAGCTGGATGGAAACAGCTGGGAAGATCAGGACAGAATGTTCTATTTTTTTTTATTGGATATATTCTATATTTACAATTCATTTCCCTTTTTCTGGTTCTCCACCCCCAAAGGTCTCACATGCCCTTTTCCCTCCCCCTCTTCCCTCATCCGCCCCCTTCCACCTCACTGTTCTTGTACTCCCCCACAATGATGCTTTGGTCCATTCTAGCACCAGTGTCCACTCCTTTCTTCTTGTGAGACATCACTTGGTATGTGATTTATGTCTTTGGTGTTCCAAGCTTCTAGGCTAATATCCACTTATCAGTGAGTGCATACCATTGGTATTCTTTTGAGACTGGGTCACCTCACTTAGTATGACGTTCTCCAGCTCCATCCATTTCTCTAAGAATTTCATGAATTCAATGTTTCTAATGGCTGAATACTACTCCATTGTGTATATATACCACATTTTTTTGTATCCATTCCTCTGTTGAGGGACATCTGGGTTCTTTCAAGCTTCTGGCTATTATATATAAGGCTGATATGAACATAGTAAAGCATGTATCCTTATTGCATGCTGGGGAATCTTCTGGGTATATTCCCAGGAGTCGTATGGCTGGGTTCTCCGGAAGTATCATGTCCAGTTTTCTGAGGAACCGCCATACTGATTTCCAGAGTGGTTGTACCAGCTTGCATTCCCACCAGCAGTGGAGGAGTGTTCCTCTTTCTCCACATCCTCGCCAACACCTGATGTCTTCTGAGTTTTTAATCTTAGCCATTCTGACTGGTGTAAGGTGAAATCTCAGGGTTGTTTTGATTTGCATTTCCCTAAAGACTAATGATGTTGAACATTTTTAAGGTGTTTCTCAGCCATCCGAATTTCTTCAGGTGAAAAGTCTCTGTTTAGCTCTGTACCCCATTTTTGGATAGGGTTATTTGGTTTTCTGGGGTCTAACCTCTTGAGTTCTTTGCATATATTGGATATTAGCCCTCTGTCGGATGTGGGGTTGGTGAAGATCTTTTCCCAATTTGTTGGTTGCCGATTTGTCCTTTTGACAGTTTCTTTTGCCTTACAGAAACTTTGTAATTTTATGAGGTTCCATTTGTCTATTCTTGCTCTTAGAACATAAGCAATTGGTGTTCTGTTCAGGAAGTTTCTCCCTGAGCCAATGTCCTCAAGGGTCTTCCCCCAGTTTCTTTTCTATTAGTTTTAGTGTGTCTGGTTTTATGTGGAGGTCCTTGATCCACTTGGAGTTGAGCTTAGTGCAAGGAGATAAGAGTGGATCAATTTTCATTCTTCTGCATGTTGACCTCCAGTTGAGCCAGCACCATCTGTTGAAAAGGCTATCTTTTTTCCACTGGATGTTTTCAGCTCCTTTGTCGAAGATCAATTGGCCATAGATATGTGGGTTCAATTCCGGGTCTTCGCTCCTATTCCATTGATCCGCCTCCCTGTCACTGAACCAATACCATGCAGTTTTTAATACTACTGCTCTGTAATATTGCTTGAGGTTTGGGATATTGATTCCCCCAGAAGTTCTTTTGCTGTTGATGATAGTTTTAGCTATCCTGGTTTTTTTTCATCAGTTATCCTGGATGAATTTGAGAATTGCTCTTTCTAACTCTATGAAGAACTGAGTTTTCGTTGAATTGCGGGATTGCATTGAATCTGTATATTGCTTTGGGCAAGATTGCCATTTTGACTATATTAGTCCTGGGAACCCACGAGCATGGAACGTATTCCCATTTTCTGATGTCTTCTTCAATTTCCCTCTTCAGAGACCTGAAGTTTTTGTCATATAAATCTTTCACATGTTTGGTTAGTGTAAGTCCAAGATACTTTATATCGTTTGTGGCTATTGTGAAGGGTGTCATTTCCCTAATTTCTTTCTTGGCCTGCTTTTCCTTTGCATATAGGAAGGCTACTGATTTGCTTGAGTTGATTTTATAGCCAGCCACTTTGGTGAAGTTGTTTATTAGTTGCAGGAGTTCTCTGGTGGAGGTTTTTGGGTCATTTAAGTATACTATCATATCATCTGTGAATAGTGATAGTTTGACTTCTTCCTTTCCGATTTGTATCCCTTTGACTTCCCTCTGTTGTTGAATTGCTCTAGCTAGTACCTCAAGTACTATATTGAAGAGATATGGTGAGAGGGGGCAGCCTTGTCTAGTCCCTGATTTTAGTGGGATTGCTTCAAGTTTTTCTCCATTTACCTTGATGTTGGCTACTGGTCTGCTGTATATTGCTTTTACTATGTTTAGATATGGACCTTGAATTCCTGCTCTTTCCAAGACCTTTAGCATGAAAGGATGCTGAATTTTGTCAAATGTTTTTCAGCATCCAATGAGATGACCATGTGGTTTTTTTCTTTGAGTTTGTTTATGTAGTGGATTACATTGATGGATTTCCGTATATTGAACCATCCCTGCATCCCTGGGATGAAGCCAACTTGATCATGGTGAATGATCATTTTGATGTGTTCTTGGATTCGGTTGGCAAGTATTTTATTTAGTATTTTTACATCGATATTCATAAGAGAAATTGGCCTGTAGTTCTCTTCCTTAGTTGGATCTTTGTGTTTTTGGTATCAGGGTAATTGTGGCTTCATATAATGAGTTGGGTAGTGTTCCTTCTGTTTCTATTATGTGGAATAGTTTGAAGAGTATCGGTATCAGGACTTCTTTGAAGGTCTGATAGAATTCTGCACTAAAACCATCTGGTCCTGTGCTTTTTTTTGGTTGGAAGACTGTCTATGACCCCTTCTATTTCTTTGGGGGTTATGGGCCTGTTTAGACGATCTATTTGATCCTGGTTTTATTTTGGTATTTGGTAACTGTCTAGGAAATTGTCCATTTCCTCCAGATTCTCCAGTTGTGTTGAGTATATGTTTTTGTAGGAGGATCTGATGATTCTTTTAATTTCCTCAGTTTCTGTTGTTATATCTCCCTTTTCATTTTTAATTTTGTATATTTGAATACTGTCTCTGTGCCCTTTGGTAAGTCTGGCTAGGGGTCTATCTATCTTGTTGATTTTCTCAAAGAACCAGCTCCTGGTTTTGTTGATTATTTGTATGGTTCTCTCTGTTTCAACTTGATTGATTTCAGCCCTGAGTTTGATGATTTCCTGTCGTCTACTCCTCCTGGGTGAAATTGCTTCTTTTTGTTCTAGAGTTTTCAAGTGCGCCATTAAGTTGCTAGTATATGCTCTCTCCTGTTTCTTTTTGGAGACACTCAGGGCTATGATTTTTCCTCTAAGCACTGCTTTCATTGTGTCCCATAGATTTGGTTATGTTGTGCCTTCATTTTCATTAAATTCTAAGAAATCTTTTATTTCTTTCTTTATTTCTTTCTGGATTAAGGTATCATTGAGTAGAATATTGTTCAGCCTCCACGTGTATGAGGATTTTCTGTTGTTTTTGTTGCTATTGAAGAACACTCTTACTCCATGGTGATCTGATAAGAGGCATGGGATTAGTTCGACCTTTTTATATTTGTTGAGATCTGTCTTGTGTCCAATTGTATGGTCGATTTTGGAGAAGGTACCATGATTTGCTGAGAAAAAGGTATAGTCTTTTGCTTTAGGATGAAATGTTCTATATATATCTGTTAAATCCAATTGGTCCAAAGTTTCGATGAGTTTCTCCGTGTCCCTGTTTAGTTTCTGTTTTCCTGGTCAGTCCACTGTGGATAGTGGAGTATTGAGGTCCCCCACAATCATTGTGTTAGGTGCAATGTGTGCTTTGAGCTTTAGTAAAGTTTCTTTTACGAGTGAGGGTGCCCTTACATTTGGAGCGTAGATGGTTAGAATTGTGAGTTCTTCTTGGTGGATTCTTCCTTTGACTAGCAAGAAGTGACCTTCTGTGTCTCTTCTGATGACTTTGGGTTGAAAGTCAATTTTATCTGATATTAAAATCGCTATTCCAGCTTGCTTCCTGTGACCACTTGCTTGCAAAATTGTCTTCCATCCTTTTACTCTAAGGTAGTGTTTGTCTTTGACTCTGAGGTGTGTTTCCTGTAAGCAGCAAAATGTAGGGTCCTGTTTCTGTATCCAGTCTGTTAGTCTATGTCTTTTTATTGGGGAATTGAGTCCATTGATGTTAAGAGATATTAAGGAATAGAGATTATTACTTACTGACATTTTTGATGTTATTTTTGTTTTTGAGTAGTTATCTTCCTTTGAGTTTGATGGAAGAAGGTTACTGTCTTGCTTTTTCTTGGGTGCAATTTCCTTCCTTGTATTGGAGTTTTCCTCCTATTATCCTTTGTAGAGCTGGGTTAGTGGAAAGATATTGTGTAAATTTGGTCCTGTCATGAAATATTTTGATTTCTCCATCTATATTGATTGAGAGTTTTGCTGGGTATAGCAGTCTTGGCTGACATTTGAGTTCTCTTAGGGTTTGCATGAGTTCTGACCAGGTTCTTTTAGCTTTCATGGTTTCTGGAGAGAAGTCTGGTGTGATTCTTATAGGTCTTCCTTTAGATGTTACATGGCTTTTTTCTGTTGCTGCATTTAATATTCTTTCTTTGTTTAGTACATTTGGGGTTTTGATTATTATGTGACAGGAAACATTTCTGTTCTGGTCCAGTCTGTTTGGAGTTCTGTAGGCTTCTTGTATATTCATGGGCATCTCTCTCTTTAAGTTAGGGAAGTTTTCTTCCATAATTTTGTTAAAGATATTTGCTGGCCCTTTTAGTTGTAGATCTTCACTCTCATCTATCCCTATAATCCTTAGGTTTGGTCTTCTCATTGTGTCCTGGATTTCCTGGATGTTTTTGGTTACAAGCCTTTTGGATTTTGCGTTTTCTTTGACTGTGGAGTCAATGGTTACTATGTTATCTTCAGCATCTGAGATTCTTATCTCTATCTCTTGTATTCTGTTGTTGATGTTTGCATCTACGGCCCCTGATTTCTTCCCAAGGTTTTCTATCTCCAACATTGCCTCCTTTTGTGATTTCTTAGTTGTTTCTACCTCTGTGTTCAGATCTTGGATGGTTTTGTTCAGTTCCTTCATTTTTTGTTTGTGTTTTCATGTAATTCTTTCATATATTTTTGTGCTCCCTCTTTCATGACTTCTGCATGTTGTTTCAAGTTCTCCTGCATTTCTTTAACTGATTTTCTCATTTCCTTTTTATTGGTTTCTGTCAATTGTCCCATATTCTCCTGGAGTTCTTTAAGTGTGTTTTGTGTTTGCATTCTAAGCTCTTCTACCCTATTGATGTTCCCCTGCATTTCTTTAAGAGATTTGTTTATGCCTTTTTTGTGTTCCTCTAGGAGCATCATGACCTGTGCTTTTATATCTAACTCTTGTTTTTCTGGTGTGCTGGGGTATCCAGGACTTGCTGTGGTTGGCGAATTGGGTTCATATGGTGCCATATTGCCTTGATTTCTGTTAATAACTTTCCTATGTTTGCCTTTTGCCATCTGTTTATCTCTGGAGTTAGTTGGTCTCATTGTAGATGGCAGCCCCGCTGAAAGCACAGTGTGCCTGTCCCCAGGGGACAGTGACTTTTGCTGAGCTGTTGGTACCCGGATCTGCTGATCTCATCTGGCTCTGGGTGCGGGCGGCATTGTCTGTGATAGACTAAACTAGGTCTCAGTTCAAGCCCCTGACTCCAGCTGCTAGAATTCCGCACCAGGTCCTGAGGCAAGATAGCCCCTCACTACCAGCTTGTCCGGAGAGCCGGTCCGCGGTGGTCTGCACCCGCAGCTGAGCTGTCTGTGCCCAGATCTCCTGCAGAGCTAAGCTAAGCTATATCTCTGTCCACGCACCTGACTCCAGCCACTCGCTGTGCCCACCGTTTGTGCGGTGTCCCGAGGAAAGATCAGAATGTTCTATTAATATCTGTTAGATTTATTTGGTCCATAACTTCAGTTAGTTTTACTCTGTCTTTGTTTAGATTGTGTTTCCATGATTTGTCCATTGCTGAGTGTGGGGTGTTGAAGTCTCCCACTATTATTGTGTGGGGTGCAATGTATGCTTTGAGCTTTAATAAAGTTGCTTTTATTAATGTGGGTGTCCTGCATTTGGAGCATAGATGTTCACAATTGAGAGTTCATCTTGGTAGATTTTTCCTTTAACCAGTATGAAGTGCCCCTCCTTATCTTTTTTGACTGAAATTTCAATTTTGGTTGAAAGCCAATTTTATCTGATATAAGAACTATATAAAGAATCAACAAAACAAGGAGCTGGTTCTTTGAAAAAAATCAACAAGATAGATAAACCCTTAGCCAGGCTAACCAGAGAACACAGAGACAGTATCCAAATTAATAAAATCAGAACAGAAAAGGGAGACATAACAACAGAAACTGTGGAAATTTTAAAAAATTATCAGATCCTACTACAAGAGTTTATATTCAACAAAGTTTGAAAACCAGGATGAAATGGACAACTTTCTAGATACATACCAGGTGGCAACGTTAAAACAGGATCAGTTAAACCATCTAAATAGTCACATCAGTCCTGAGGAAATAGAAGCAGTCATTAATAGTCTCCCATCAAAAAGCAGTCATTAATAGTCTCCCATCAAAACAAACAAACAAACAAACAAAAAACACAAAAGCCCAGGATCAGATGGGTTTAGCATGGAATTTTATCAGATCTTCAAAGAAGAGTTAATATCGATACTCTTCAAACTATTCCACAAAATAGAATCACAAGGAACACTACCCAAACAATTCTCAACTGAGGAATACCGGATGGCTGAGAAACACCTAAAGAAATGTTCAACATTCTTAGCCATCAGGGAAGTGAAAATCAAAACAACCCTGAGATTACATACACCCCACACCAATCAGAATAGCCAAGATCAAAAACTCAGGTGACAGCAAATGCTGGAGAGGATGTGGAGAAAGAGGAGCACTCCTACATTGCTAGTGGGATTGCAAGCTGGTACCACCAGACTGGAAATCAGTTTGGTAGTTCCACAGAAAATTGTACATAGTGTTACCTGAGGACCCAGCTCTACTACAACTGTGCACATACACAAAGTTGCTCCAATATGTAACAAGGACATATGCTCCACTATGTTCCTAGAAGCCTTATTTATAATAGCCAGAAGCTGGAAAGAATCCAGATGTCCTTCAACAGAGAAATGGATACAGTATTGTGAGTATTACTCAGCTATTAAAAACAATGAGTTCATGAAATTCTTAGCCAAATGGATGGAACTAGAAAATATCATCCTGTGTGAGTTAACCCAATCACAATAGAACACAAATGTTGTGCACTTGCTGATAAGTGGATATTAGCCCAAAAGTTTGGAATAGCCAAGGTACAATTCATAGACCACATGAAGCTCAAGAAGAATGAAGACCAAAGTATGGATACTTTGGTCCTTCTTAGAAGGGGGATCAAAGTACTCATGGATCATAGTCAACTAAAGGACTGAGCACAGGGTCCCTAGTGGAGTAGCTAGAGAAAAGACCCAAGGAACTGAAGAGTTTTGTAGCCCCATAGGAGGAACAATACTATGCACCAATCAGTAATCTCAGAGCTCCCAGGGACTAAACTACCAACCAAATATTACACATGGAGGGACCCATGGCTCCAGCTACATATGTGGCAGATGATGGCTTTTTCAGCCATTAATGAGAGGAGAGCCCATTGGTCCTGTGAAAGATCCATGCCCCAGGGCAGGTAAATGTTAGGTCAGGAATGTGGAGGTATTGGTAATCAGGTGGAGGGTTGATGGAATAGGGTGTTTTCAGAGGGGTAATAAGGAAAGGGGACGATATTAGAAATGCAGAGAAACCAAATATCGAATAAAAAAATTCCACCTTTAAAAATGTAAAACATTGGCCACCAGGCAAGCACAGCACCGAGGCTCTGCGGAACTTCTCCACGCCCTCCAGCCTTGCACCAGGGCAGCGGGTGGCAGCCAGCTCATGGTCCCTTAGAGCGGTGGTCGCAGTAAGCCTCCATATTGCTACCAGGACACAGCTAGAGAGGCCCAGGTAGACAGACTCCAGCAGGGCTACCATCGCACGGGTTGATCCAACAGGCTCTCGCTACTAGGCAGGCCCAGCGCTGAGGCTCTGCGGGTCTTCTCCATACCCTCCGACGCTGCCACCTGCAAGCTGGCAGCGGGTGGCAGCCAGCTCGCGGTCCCTTAGAGCGGGGGTCACTGGGAGGACCTGCCAGCGGCCCCTGGGTAGGCCTCCATATTGCTACCAGGACATGGCTGGAGAGGCCCAGGTAGACAGATTCAATCAGGGGCTACCATAACTCGGGAGGATCCTCCAAGCTCACCCCACAAACAAGGGCAAGGGGGCAGCTGGAGAGGCATCTCCACACCCTCCAGCCTTGCACCAACTCAGTTGGGACCCACCCTCCCTGAGGACCCCTCAGCACTCACAGAGGCAGCATAGTCACCAGTAGAGAAACAACAAGTGAGCCCAGCCTCCTGGAAGATTCAAAGACAGGCCAGTGACAACAAGGCCAACTAACACCAGAAATAACATGATGGCAAAAGGAAAACAAAGGAATGTTACTAACAGAAATCAAGGCAGTATGACAGCATCTGAACCCAGTTCACTGGCAACAGGAAGCCCTGGATACCCCAACACACCAGAAAAAAAAAAGATTTGGATCTAAAATCACTGGTCAGGATGCTGGTAGCAGAATACATAGATAAATCTCTTAAAGAAATAGTGGAGAAAATGGATCAAAAGTTAGAAGCCTTTACAAGGCAAACACAAAAATCACTTAAAGAAATTCAGGAGAAGATGGATCAAAAAGAAGACAATAAGGAGGAAAGACAAAAATCACTTAAAGAAATACAGAAGAATGTGGGTCAACAAGTAGAAGCTATGAAAGAGGAAACACAAAAATCTCTTAAAGAAATACATGAAAACACAATCAAGCAAGCGAACGATCTGAGCATATCCATCCAGGTTCTAAAAACAGAAGTAGAAGCAACTAAGAAATCGCAGAGGGAGACAACATTAGAGATAGAAAACCTTGGGAAGAAATCAGGGACCATAGATGCAAATATCAACAATAGAATACAAGAGATAGAAGACAGAATCTCAGAAGCCAAAGATACCATAGGAACCATTGACTCAACAGTCAAAAAAAATACTAAATGCAAAAAGGTTGTAACCCAGAACATCCAGGAAATCCAGGCCACAATGAGAAGAACAAACCTAAGGATTATAGGTATAGACAAGAGTAAAGATCTACAAGTTAAAGAGCCAGCAAATATCTTCTACAAAATTATGGAAGAAAACTTCCCCAACCTAAAGAGAGAGATGCCCATGAATATACAAGAAGCATATAGAACTCCAAAAAGACTGGACCAGAACAGAAATACATCCTGTCACATAATAATCAAAACTCCAAATGTACTAAACAAAGAAAGAATATTAAAGGCAGTAAGAGAAAAAGGCCAAGTAACATATAAGGGAAGACGTTATCAGAATAACACCAGACTTCTCACCTGAGACCATGAAAGCTAGAAGATCCTGGGCAGATATCATGCAAACTCTAAGAGA